>JADRCD010234725.1:0-27955 GCA_019843815.1 Montemys delectorum
GGAGCTAAGGGTGGGTGGGGCATCACAGCATCACTGGCAGGTTGTGTGTTTCTCTAACTTGGATCTGCATCAGAGGTACTTGGAGGCCCTGAAAGAACAGGTCGTTTCTCCCTGTAACATGGTGTAGGGTCTGGCCAAAGAATGGGGGTTTTTTAAAGCTCCCTGGGGGATTTTAATATATTAACCAACTAAAGAAACACTTACCTAAAAGGTAAGTAATGGCTTTCTCTCCATGTGTTCTTTGTGGCTAGGGCAGTTTAAGGTACCAGATTAAGTTGGAAGATTTGTCCTGCGTGGTATAGCAGCCTTTAATTAATTAATTACTTAATTTATTTCTTGATAAAGAGTCTCACTTTGTAGCCCAGGCTGGCCTGGAATTCACCATGTAGACCAGGCTGATCTTGATCTCACAGAGCTCCACCTGCCTCTGCCTCCCAAGTGCTGGTTCAAAGGCATGTGTCATCACACCCAACCCAGCAGAAGCCTTTTAAAGATGGACTCAGGGAACTATTTAGTAAGGTTGCTTGGCTATTTCCTCTGTTTAAGGATTAAGAAGTAAAGTTCCTGGGGTGCCTTGACAAATGAGCAGCAGTCTTTGGTTTTATTTTGTTTTGGTTTCCATTACGGAGAAAGCATTAAGTACATGCATACCTTGGAAATATTATGGGTTCTATTTCAGAGCACCACAGTGAAGACAACATTGCAGTAAAAGGAGTCACATGGTGTTTTCTTGGCTTGGCAATGCGTACAAAAGTGTTTACGTATACTGTAGTCTATTAAGAATGCACTAGGTTTTATGTCGAAAACAAAACAAAGCAAAAAAAAAAATGCATGTATCTGTTCTGGTTAGGATCTGGGGTGTCCCTTAGAGACTTATGTGTGGAGGTAAAGTCCCAACTGTTAATGCTATCGATTAGGAACGTGATAACCTCAACAACGGTTAATCTATTGAGGACTTGATAGCAGAAAAGTCTCTTAGGATATGGGGCCGAGTTGGAGGATGAAGATCACTAAACTCATGTCTTTGAGGGTTATATCTTGACTCCAGAATCAGTCAATCTCTCCTCCTTCTTCTCTATCTGCCTGTCTGCCTGTCTGCCTGTCTGCCTGTCTGCCTGCCTGTCTACCTGCCTGTCTGCCTGCCTGTCTGTGATTTCTCTAACTCTGTATTGCTTTCCTTCTGCTCACATGAAAAGCACAGTTTGCTGTCCCATACCCTCTCTGCTATGATTCCTTGCCTCACCACAGGCTCAGAAACAATGGAGTCATGTGACCCTGGCCTCAAACCTCTGAAACCCTGAGCCAAAATAAGTGTGTCCTGGTTTTCTTGTCACAGTGATGGAATGCTGACATAATGTTGCAATAAAACATATTGCTGAAGAGTGCTAGTGGTTTCCCCTGGGACGATGGCTCTCCAAGTGTGAAGATTTGAAGTAGAGCAGCACCACCCGTTGAAAAGCAGCCATCTACCAGGGTATGGAGCAGAGACAAGCAGATGGGGGATCTTGCTGGCCAGCCTAGCCTGATCAGGTTCAGCTCCAGGTTCAGAGAGGGACCTTGTCTTAGTCAGTGATCCATTGCTGTGAAGACACACCATGACCAAAGAAACTCTTATAGAGGAAAGCATTTAACTGGGACCCAATTACGAATTCAGAGGTTTATAGTCTGTTGTCACAACAGCAGAGGGCATGCAGGCAGAGATGGCGCTGGAGGAGCTGAGAGTTTTACATCCAGATCCACGGGCAGCAGGAAAAAGAGAGCCAGTGGGCCCGGTTTCTGAGTCTGAAACCTCAAAGTGCACCCCCAGTGATACATTTCCTCCAACAAGGCCACACCTACCCCAACAAGGCCACACCTCCTAATCCTTTTCAAGTAGTGTCACTCCCTGTTGACTAACCATTCAAATATCTGAGCCTATAAAGGGGAGCATTCTTATTCAAACCACCACAGACCCCATGAGGAGGGGCTGGAGTGATGTTTTAGTCAACAAGAGCCATTTGTTTTGCAGAGGACCTAGGTTCAGTTCCCAATACCCACAGCTATCTGCAAGGCCAGTTCTAGGGATATGTTCTTTCTTCCGACCCTCGCAGGTATGCGAAACACATACATCCGTGCATGTAAAACATGTAAAACGTTGATACACATAAAACAAATAATTTAAAAAAAAAATAGGAAGAGTGACAGAGGAAGACACTCGATGTTGATCACTGGTCCCCACACTTACACATGTGGATGTCTGCTCACACCTTCTCTCTCCCTCCTTTCTCCCCTAAGCATGCTAATAGTCACCTGAGCCTTTGGTAAGCTCATCTTTTTGCTGCAGGAGGGTCTGACTTCCATATTGATGGCTGCGACTGAAAGTTGTGGACAGAAGCAGTATCTTCAAGTAAGACAGCAGTGAGGTTTGCCCTGTTGATCAGCTCTTCCCATCTCCTTGCGCGTGTATTTCCTGGAGTAGACTTCTCATTTCCTTCAAGAAATTTTCTTTTGCCTTCACATCTGGCACAAGAGGCTCAGCTTCAGACTTGCCTGCCTTTCCACACGCCTTCCTCCCTAACCCTCCTCATTTCTAGCTTTTCATTGAAAGCGAGACACACATGGCTCACTTCAATGCTTCTCAGACATTGCCTGCCTATTAGCTGGCCTGATGTCAATGTTGTATCTCAGAGAATAGGGAGTCCTGAGAGAGAGAAAGACAGAGGAAGTCGGTGGCTGGGTCAGTCAGAATGCACCAAGGGTGGGTTACGGTTGTAGTCCAGCCTGATGGGCACAGCAGTGACGTCACAGAGGCGCAGTTGCATGTCATCATAGTGGATACAACATCAGTGGAAAACTTACAGATATCAAATTTCAAATAATCAAAGGGTAAAAGTCACAAAGTGGGAGGAGTGGGGTTGCAAAGGTGCTGATGATTGGCTTGCTTCTTGTAGAGTTGCATAAACCTTAAATCTACTAAGAAATGGCACCATTTACAAAGCACAGGGCAGCAGAATGTGGTAAGGGGAGGGGCGTGTCTTTCTCGTTTCTTTTAGAGCCAATGGTTTTGGTTAGTGCATACAAGGGTCTCAGCTGACATTCCCATAGATGCTCATCAGACCTTGATCCTCTCCACCCACCCTGCCCATCTCCCTTCACCACCTTTATTTACTACATACATTCCACAGGAAGGAAGGAGGAGAAAGAAAATAACTATCCACACATGGGCAAAGCAGGGATGCCACTAGGTCTTGGGGAATGGAAGTCTTTATTCTAATTTACTGCTGTTCAAGGGCAACTGAGCTGTAAAACAAAGTGTGGGGAGACTTGGGAAGGAGAGGGGTGAGAAGAGACAGGAAGGGACACATGCAGGGAGAACTGCTTATAAAGCAAGTGCCACGGACAATGGGTATATATGGCGATAAAGACTGAAGACCAGGCCTCGGGAGATGGCCCAGAGGATAAAATGCTTGTCGTCTGAGCATGAGGACCAGATGTCAGATATACAGAACCCCATGTGAATACTAGGTGGACATGGCGGCCCACCTCTATAATCCATTGCCAGGAAGATGGAGAGGGGTCCCCAGAACAGGCTAGCTAGACTAACCTGTGTTCATGAATTGTGGGTTCAGTTGAAAGGCCCTACCTATGAATATGGGGAGATAGACTAATGAAGACTCTTGAGGCCTCTACACTTGAGTATACATGCTCATGTGAGCACATACTTGCATTTGTACATACATACATGCACACCCATGACACATATGAACACATATATACACACATGTACACTACAGGTCCATATAAGAAAAACAAGACCAAAAACCCCTAATCAAATTATAAAAAACTAAATAAGTTTTGAATAAGGAGCAGACTGTCACAATCACATCCCAAATTTCCCTGGAAGTTTTCCTCTCAGGATTTCCAGGTGATGTGATGTTGCATTAATAAGAAGCAGCACACTTTTTGATTAAGTCCTTTGCTAACAGTAAGCTTTGCCCTTAAATAGTTCATTTAGCTTTTTTCTCCCTCCATCTCTAAATTAGAAGAAATTCTCTAACCCATTCAACTCCCTGCCAAACTAAGAATGTGGTTGAGGACGTTTGGCCGTTCCCACGGAGCAGCTCAAGAGGCCATGCATCAGTCTGGGGTGATCGTGAATGGATGTCTCCACCTCGGTGCAAACTTCCATGAAGTGGTAAAGCAGAGAGAGCCACAGAGGAGGCCTGAGGATTGGGAAAGGCCAGACATAAAGTCATGGTGGGACAGGCTTAAGACAACGGAGGCTTAAGACAATGGAGGCAGCAGGTTTGGGCAGCTTCTCTGACTCTAGACAACGCCTGCATGTCCCCTGGAGATACTGGTGTGATTCTGATTCAGTAGTGGAGCTTGAGAGAGCCCATGTTTGCTGAGAAGTGCCTTTGCACTGGGCTGCAGCCCTGGACCCCATGTTGTGTTTTCCTGGCCGTTTTTTTTTTTTTTTTTTTAACATTCTCAAGCATTATTTAAGGGGTGTGAAAGGTTCAATGTAGGTTTTGTGTCTTCCCAGTTACACGTGGGGTTGCTGGTGGAGGAGGGCTTAAAAAAAATAGACAGATGCAATATGTTTATTGTAAACTTGTGAAGGAGCTTATGACGGTGTAGCGCACATTGTACCGTGTCAACAAGAATGTCCGCATGCTTGTGTGGTTTGGCTGGTATTTTCTTTCTTAAAAAAAATAAAATTAGAGCTGATGAAGTCTCTTGGAACACATAAACACATTGTGGTTTAAAATAGCCCTGTGTAACTAGGCTTTCTCCTGATGTTTCCGTGGTTTTTCCCTTAGACCTTTGAAATGAGCTGCTTCTCGCCAGCTGTGCTCAGGTTGTCCGCTCAATAGGCCAGTGGTTCTGGAATATGCTCGCTCACATCAGAACCACCTGGAGGGTCTGCTGTCAGCGATGGCTGGGCTCCACGCACCAGACATTCTGATTCAGGAAAGTGGGGATAGGGTCCTGTATTAGTTGCTTTTTCATTGCTGTGGGGGTTGGGGGGGAACACCCAGGAAAAAAAGCAACTTAAGGAGGAAAGAGTTGGCCCAGAGTTTGAGCATATAATCCATCATGGCAGGGAGTCTTGGGAGGAAGGGCGTGAGGTATCTGCCGTCAGATTACATTGCGTCTGTAGTCAGGAAGCAGAGAGTTGATGCAAGCTGGGACTCAGCCTGCTTTCTCCAGGATCCCAGCCCATGGAGTGGTCTTAGGATGCACCTTCCACCTCAGTGGATCCTTCCCAGTCTGGGAATTCTGTCACATACATGCCCAGAGGTTTGTCAACTAGTAAAGTACATCGTGTCAAGTTAACATTGAGCTCCTAAACTCAAACATCTCCCAAGGTCCCAGCTGCCACTGATGCTATGGGCCATGCTACCCTCCTTTGAGAACAACTGCTTGCTAGTCCTTGCTAACTGCTGTCCAGGCCCAACAATGTTAGCATACCTGGCTAATGGACCCCAATCCGGGTCTTATAAATGAGAACCTGTATTTTCGTGAGATTGTTGTTTGCAAAGCTCTTTGCAACACGCGGGGTGCTCTGAAGGTAGGCAGTACTGAGCTTTCACAAGGTCTCGGGGAAAGGGGAAAGAGAAAGTCTTAAAGAAGTCAGACACCCCTAACTGACCCTTCCCTGACAAGCTGAGGCCACTTTAGCCAGACTTGAGCTTATTTCTATCAACTTTGTACCGTGCAAAACGAGATGTGTTTTCATTATTACCTTATGTCTAAAGAATTCGAGCTTTGTATGTATTTGAAACCCTTATGCATGAAGCATCATAATGGTACAGACTGCTTCTCCTAGAAAAGGGAGTAAGAAATGGTCAGGCTCTTTGTTGATTGTGTTCACCAGTTTTTTGTTTTTGTTTTTTTTTTGTTTTTGTTTTTTAACCATCACAAGAAACATCAGATGTGACTGAAATGCCGTGTGTGTGTGTGTGTGTGTGTGTGTGTGTGTGTGTGTGTGTATGCGCGCTCACAGAGTGACTGTACTGCCCTTTCCTCCAGCCATCCTCTATAGCCAGGACTGTGTCATAAAGACTGAAGGCTGTGGTTATAATCCAGAAGCAGTATATAATCCAGTGGCAAAGAAACCAAAAATATTTTCTACAATATCTGCAGGGCTCAATCAGAACAACAAAAATACTAAGTACCCTTTCTGGTCAAATAATGGACAAAAGAGTGGGGAGAAGAGACCATTTGCATCTGTGGGCATGCAGGTGGAAGCTAAAGTTATGCTACTGAGAAGTGCCAGGGGCAGGGAAGCCACAAAGATGGCTGCCAGCAAGAAGGGTCTATGGACCAGGCACTTGCTGCCAAGCCTGATGACCTTAACTCAGTCTCTAGGCCCCACGTGATGAAAGGAGAAAACTGGCTGCTCAGACGTGCACTCTGACCTCCACACATGTGTGATGTGGCAATACCCACCCAATGAATAAAGAAATGTAACAAAATTTTTAAAAAAAGCCATAAAGAAAACTGAATACATCTAGTTATACCTATCTAAGCCATCTAAGTTAAGATTTGTGGGTATGGTGGGTGCTTTTCTCTCTCTCTCTCTCTCTCTCTCTCTCTCTCTCTCTCTCTCTCTGTGTGTGTGTGTGTGTGTGTGTGTGTGTGTGTGTGTGTGTTATGGTTTAAGTGATAGTTGATAATAGGATTATCATACAGTTAAACCAACACAGATCATCTATGCATAGGAAATAATGCGTATTTGTAGGACACCGAATATAACTTAAAGGAATTTGGGATTTGTCATCAGTGGTTTATGGGTTCTATTCCCAGACTGGCAGGACTTGATGCCCCCTCTGCTTTTCCCCCTCAGGAATACCAAAGGATTTATAAAAAGATTTTAAGGTGCATGTTTAAAATAGCAGGGTTTTAAACGTTCTGTTCTGGAGAGTGAAGCCAGTATCTTACGCATGCAGGGCAAGCACTCCATCTCCTGGACCATGGATGAGAAGTAGGTAGAGTACTATCTCTCATTAGCCTCTTTTTTCCTTAAAAATACCACTGTAGGCTCTAATTGCTATAGAATATACTACACACATTTGGTGTGTTGGTTGGTAATTTCGAACATATGCAAACACACCTGTGCGCATAACTATCAAGGTGAAGAAAAGCCCATCCTCCGAGATAAACAGGAGGTTGCAAAGAACCTCTGATGTTGCACTGGTCACCAGACCCAGTCAACTGAGCACAGCACTCGCACTGTGGAGTCTAGTCACAGCAGCACTGTGGAGTCTAGTCACAGCAGCAGCAATGAAGCTTTGGTATGTTCCGGGAGTCTCTGTGGTCAGTCCGCTGAGCTGTTATCAGTTGATGGGATGATGAACTGGACCGAGCACTTGTTTGATGTCCCTTGCTTTTGTTTTCCTCCAAGTGCTGTTGGATCTCAAAGTGGGCTGGAGTTTTTAGAGCTGGCTCTGCTTCTGGGAGCTGCCTACCCCTGTGAGTTATGTTTTGTTTGGCTTCATCCGAATAAACTGTGGCTGAGTTTCATCAGTCTAAGGAACTCTCCTCCTTCACACACAGAGAAGCTTCGTCTTCCCCCTTGTGATCTTTACTATCACCTCCTGCCCTGCAAGGAGGCAGAAGTCTGCCACCCTCCCCGGTCGCACAGGTGACTCTGTGGGGTCTAGAATTTCATGAAAGTAGAATCAATGTCCTATGTGCTTTTCCGAGTGTGAATGGTTTCCTTCGCTCAGCATAATTATTTTAAGATTCACCCAGGTTTTAGCATGAGTTAAGACCCTCAGCCTCTACTGCCGAGTGCTTTTCCAATGTAGAGACATAAGGCAGCTCATTGTTCACCCGGTGATGGACATTTGAGCTGTTTTCAGCTTGTGGCTGTCACAGATAAAGCTTCTGGGAACATCTGTGTACAAGTTTATACACAGGCATATGCTCATTTCTCTTGGATAAACACATAAAAAATGGAATGGCTGGGCCATACAGTAGGCATATGTTTAACTCTTTTAGAAACTGCCAGAATATTTTATAAAGAATTTTTATAATTTCACATTTCTGACTCCAGTGTGTAAGAGTTTCATTTGCTTCATGTCCTCACCTAAATTCAGTGTGATCAAGTGTGTGTGTATGCATGCATGCACACACATGCCTGTGCCTTGATATATGGAAGATAGAGGTTGACACTGGGTAACATTCTCTACCTTGTTTTTTTTTTTTTATAAGTTTTTAAAGATTTATTTATTATTATATCTAAGTACACTGTAGCTGTCTTTAGACGAACCAGAAGAAGGCGTCATATCTTATTATGGATGGTTGTGAGCCACCACGTGGTTGCTGGGATTTGAACTCAGGACCTTTGGAAGAGCAGTCAGTACTCTTAACTGCTGAGCCATCTCTCCACCCCCCCTTTTTTTGGGGGGGGCAATGTCTCTTACTGAACCTGGAGCTGACACTGTTCCTAGTGTATCTATAAGGAATAATATATTACCATAGATATATATTCTACCATGGATGCGTATATATGGGGAAAGTATAGTATATGTAGAACTTGGTTTGAGACATCCACTGGGATCTCAGAACATATCCCCTATAGGTGAGGTAGACTACTATTTTTACTTTCAAATATTTGGGTATTGTCCAAATATTCTGTTATTGCTTTGTGATTCAGTTTTATTGTAGTCAGAGAAGTTGTTTTATAGGACTTGAGTCCCTTTTAATGGTAAATGTATTTCATTGTTATTTAGATGTTTGAGCTCTTGCATTAATTTTTTTATGAGTCAGTGAGCACTGGCAAATTATTTTTCCCACAGAACTGTAACCACACATTCCCAGACTGTGTGTGTGTGTGTGTGTGTGTGTGTGTGTGTGTGTATACGTGTGTCATATATGTGTGGTTGAACTAATTAACACACAACACCACATTATTGATTACATTATAAAACAAATTAGCACGTATCCAAGTATTAAGTTACACATCTCAAAGGCTTATGAAATATTAGACATCAGCTCAATGCCTCAGCAGAAACCCACTTCCTTTTTTGCAAGAGAGGTTAGGAAGAGATGAGGAAAATTTATACTTTGAGCACAAAATGAATAATCATAATTCAAACTTTGTTAGGTCTATAAAAAAGAGGACAGGAATTTGAGAAACTTTAATAATTGTCTAGCTCTAAAGGAGCGTTGCTATCTTTTAAACATATTGGCTAAATTAAAGAGCATATTTTATGTGTTCTGCACAAGACAAAGCATTTTCCTGAAATATTTACAAGCCTACCCCCACATTTTTTACTCAGAACCCCCCATCCCCTGCTTAATTGCATCTCCAAATGCAAACATTACATTAACTATAAGGCTTTTTTGAGGGGGGATTCTCAAGGGCAAGTTTTGCAACTGTAGGCTTTCAAAATGGAGGTTTCTTATAATGACAAAAATACGAATAAAAAGACACTAAATAATCTTAAGACTTGGTAGAAATTAAAAACAAGTCATGAAAGTCAAATCTGATGTGTACTAGTCGGAACATGGGTGATGTAAACAATAGGCAAGTGGCCACCACAGGTCCTACAGGGCTTGGAGTGACTAGAGGGACCAACTACAAGATCTAGTTTCTTAGTGTTTGACATTTGGGCTCCATATGGTACTAAAATTATATAGGAATTCTGCCAGGTATTTTGAACCTTGGTCTTTCTAAATTCCCTGTCTATTGATAAGCTTAATGACATAGAATAGATTTAATGACATAACTGACTCCTGAGTGATCTTCGCAGCAGTTCCATGGTAGAGGACAAACACATTTGAGATGCTGGGTAGCAAGAATTCTTTGCTAACTGTCCATATCACTCCATGTAAGTCAGTCACAGAAGTTGCATTTTGTCCATGGCCTGGAAAAGCCCACTTTCCCACTCTACTCCTGTGGTGGCTTCATTAAGCCAGTGGGTTGGGTAGGCATGGCTGACAGGGTAGGTTCCGTGCCAAGCTCTACTCTTAGACAATAAGCATTGGGCCCCTCAGATATACTAAATTGCAGTTGTTTCCATGGTCATTGGAGATGCTGAAGAGTAGCCCTATTTTAGGGAAATACATTTCCAGATGCAAAAGTTCTCTCTGTGAAAAGTTCCACGCTGCTCTTTTTCTCACAAATGATACTGTGCCCTCAAATCCCACTTGACCTTCACACCCTGCCTTGGTGGTCCTCCAGGGCCTGGAGTTCAATGTACAGCAACTAAAGAGTTGGATTCTGGTGTTGGTGAGATGGCTCAGGGGGTAAGAGTACTGACCAGCCTTCCGAAGGTCCTGAGTTTGGATCCCAGCAACCACATGGTAGCTCACAACCACCCATGATGAGATCTGACGCCCTCTTCTGGTGCGTCTGAAGACAGCTACGGTGTATTACACCTGGAACTAGCTAGCCAGAGTGAGCGGGACTGTCCTGAGTTCAATTCCCAGCAGCCACATGGTGGCTCATGGCCAACTGTACAGGTACAGTGTATTCATACACATAAAATAAATAAATAAATAAATAAATCTTAAAAAAAAAAAAAAAAAGAGTTGGGTTCTTGGTGAAGCTTGGTTTTCCTCTGTGATCTGGTTGGGTGGTAGCTTGCCCTCAACGGTAGGTCAATGGAGGATGTGTGCTTATTCTTCCCTGTGTAGGAGGCATCAGGCTGTTCTGCATTCTCTCTGGTCCTACTTCCGTTTCCGTTGCTGTGGTGAACTACTCTGATAAAAATCAGCCTAGGAGAGGAAGGGTTTATTTTAGTTCTGGGTTACACAGTCTATCACTACTAACAGGTCATGGTGACAGCCAGCCACATCACATTCATGGTCAAAAACAGAGAGAGATGCTCCATACTTTTCTCTATCTAGTCCAGAGCCCCAAACCAAGGAATTGAGTCTTCTACTTTTCAGCTGGGGTCTTTCCACATCACTTCAGGTGATCAGAACAAACCCCTAGAGACCTACCATCAGATCAACATGACCTAGGCAGCCCCTGAGACTCTCTTTCCAGGTGATTCTATTGTAGCAACTTGACAGTTAAAACTGACCATCACACTCTACCCTTTAACACTATGAGTGCACTGTCCTAGCAGTGAAGCTGTGGAGCCTGAAGTGCCCATTTCCTGTAGCCAGGCAGGACCCCCAGTGGAGAGATAAGGACACCAACCCACACACAAAACTTTTGACCCAAAATTTGTCCTGTCTACAAGAAATGCAGAGGCAAAGATGGAACAGAGACTGAAGGGATGGCCAACCAGTAACTGGCCCAATTTGAGAACCATCCCATGGGCAAGCAGAAATCCCTGACATTATTAATGATACGCTGCTCCCACCAGGACAACTAGACAGGAGCCTAGCATAACTGTCCTCTGAGAGGCTCTACCCAGCAGCTGACTCAAACAGATGCAGAGACCCACAGCCAAACACTGGACAGAGCTTGGGGAGTCTTATGGAAGAGTTAGGGGAAGGATTGAGGGAATAGGAACTCCACAGGAAGACCAACAGAGTCAACTAACCTGGACCTTTGGGGGCTTTCAGGGACTGAACTACCAACCAAATAGATAGCATACACGGGCTGGACCTAGGCCCTAGATGTGCAGCTCAGTCTTCATGCAGGTCCCACAACTGGAGTAGGACTGGCTGAAAATCTGTTGCCTGCTTCTGGATCCCAGTCCCTTAACTGGTCTGTTTTGTCTGGCCTCTGTGGGAGAGGATGTGCCTAGACCTCCATTGTTAGGATACAAGATACAACCTGGATGTGCCAAGGTTGATGGATGCCCAGAGGGGAATCTCCACCCTCTTAGAAGAGAGGGGATAAAGAGAGGGACTGTGTAAGGGGAGGACCAGCAGGAGGCAGGGCAATGATCAGGATGTAAAGTGAATAAACAAATTAATTAACAGGGGAAAGAAGAGTACACTGGTTGGGCCCTGTAGAAAGAGATGTCTAGTGCTCTTGTATACAGACAGCTTCCCCAGTAGCAGGGCGGTTTGCTCGTGCCATGTTAATTTAGTTTTAAAAACACCCAAAGTATTATGAAAGAGTTGGAGAGTTGAATACAGAAATCGTGTAAAGAGATGCCCTCAGCATCCTCCGTGAGAACGCCTCGGGGCTCTGAGTGTGAAATTGGGAGAAGTGGGAACTGGAATGAGATTCTAGCTACAGGTTTCAAATCTTTAGCTCGGGAACACTGACACAATGCAGAGGAAGTGACGGAGTCACCCACTTAGGTCCCCACTCTCCTAAAATGTTCTTCAGTTTTCAGCTCAACCCGTCGCCGCCCAGGTCGCTAATTCCTGCTGAGGACTTTGGGTAGAACAGTGGCTTTCTCTGCGTCAGTCGTCTGCCTAGGGTCTGTTTTAGTTTGGTCTCTGTTGCCATGGTAGGCACTGAGGCTTAGTTTAGCTTTCTGCCTATAGCCCATCATCAAGGGAAGCCAAGGCAGGAACTCAAGGCAGGAACTTGAAGCAAGGACCTCAGAGGAACACTGCTTCCTGGCTTGCTCCCAGGCTCATGTTCATCTACCTTTCTAACATCGCCAAGACCCACCGCCCTGTGGATGCTAGGCCTTCAGTGAGATGGTCCTTGTATATCTCTCTCTCTCTCTCTCTCTCTCTCTCTCTCTCTCTCTCTCTCTCTTTTTTTTTCCAAGACAGGGTTTCTCTGTGTAGCCCTGGCTGTCCTGGAACTCATTCTGTAGACCAGGCTGGCCTCGAACTCAGAAATCCGCCTGCCTCTGCTTCCCAAGTGCTGGGATTAAAGGCGTGCATCACCACTGCCCAGCTGGTCCTTGTATCTTAGCAATCAATGAAATGTCCCACAGACATACCCACTGGCCAACCTGAGGGAGGAAGTGCCTCAACTGAGGTTCCCTCTTTCTGGGTATGTCAGGTTGACAGCTGAAGCTAACCACACAGGGTCTTGCTGCAGAGAGTCCTGACAGCCAGCTGCACTGTCCTTCAGAGATGCCGTTACTACGTGCCTATGAGCACCGCCAAAGGAATGTGTCTTTTTGTAGCACGTTATAAGTCTAGTCCCTGAAGCAGGTCCTGAGGGTAGGGCCAGGGATGCCGATGTTGTCTTGGGATGGGATGGCTGCAGGAGTACCTACCATTCTACCACACAGTGAATAACTGTGAGGGGAACCTTTGCCTAGCTGCCCCCTACCCTGGGAAGCCAGCATGAATTCAGGCCTTAAAGCTAAATCCTTTTGCACTTAGGGATAATTGTTTTATGGCCTAACATGGTCTCTCTTGTTCAGTGCTCATGTGTATTTAAATATGCAGTCTTCTGGTGTTGAGTGCATGTTTTTGACAGTTCATCATTTTGATTCATAGTGTTCAAACCCTCTACACCTTTTCTGATTTTCCTGTCTGAAACTTCAGTCAGTTCATGTGTGCTTGCCTATTTTTCCCCCTCACAATTCTATTATTTTTCTTCCTGTGTCTTGCAGGTGTTAGTATCTAGGTATCAGAGATTATTTTATTTTATCGTTATCTATGGTGGTAGGGTTGGAAGCTGCTACGCTGCATGAGCTCCATACCACTGAGCCACACCCCCAGCCTTCCCTTTCAGAGGCGGGACCTTGTATAGTTCACGCTCGCCTTGAACCTTTGATTCTCCTGCTTTTGCCTCCCGAGATTTGACTTGCTGTGTGTTTATAATTGTGTGGCGCCTCTGTTATCGTGAAGTAACCCCCCTCACTAGGGCAGCGCCCTTCCGTTTGAAGTCTCCTTTGCCATGAATGAAGCTATTCCAGGTTTCTTTTCTTTCTGTAACGTAAATGATTTTATGTGTGTGGTTGTTTTACCTGCATTGATACATGTGCACCAGACGCGTGCCCCAGGCTGGAGGTGGCCAGAAGGGGGCGTCTGACCTAGAACTGGAGTAACAGAGGGCTGTGAGCCACCATGTGGGGTGCTGGGAATTAGCCTGAGTCCTCTAGAAAAGCAGCAAGTATTCTCACCTCTCCAGCCCCATCTTACTTTCCCAATTCTTCTGGTTCCCATTAGCCCCCAACATAGCCCCTTGATCCTGCTTTCACATCACATGAATTTCATTACACTGCCTCCTCTTCCTAATCATGATCATGATCATCATCATGATCATCATCATCATCATGATCATCATGATCATGATCATGATCATGATCATGATCATCATCATCATCATCATCATCATCATGATCATCATCATCATCATCATCATCATCATCATCATCATCATCATCAAAAGTTCTTTTCCTTCACTCTCCCTCTTGTTGTCCCCATTGTATTTTTATGAGCTAATGACTGCATATGAAAAACTTTGTAGCATTTGTCTTTCTGGGCCTGACTTGTCTCATTTAGTTCCTTCCATTCTCCTGAAATGTCATGATTTATTTTTTCTTTATGGGTGATTAAAACTTCCTTGTATGGGCTAGAGAGGTGGCTCAGTGGTTAAGAGCACTTGTTACTCATGCAGAGGACCTAGGTTCTATTCCCAGTATGCGTGTGTGTGCATACGCACAAACACACACACACACACACACACACACACACACGGTGGTTTACACCCATAGTAACTCAAGTTCTAGGCTCTGGTGTTGTCTTCTGACCTTTGTGGACTTTGTACATACATGGTGCACACACATACATGCAGACAAAACACTCTCACATGACATAAAAAGTGAGTAAATATAATTTAAAAACATTTAAGCTATAAAATCATGTAAAATATATTGTGTTTATGTAGCATGTTTTCTGAATCTATTCCGATGTCTAGGGTGGTCTGTTTCATTGGTAATTGTGAATACTGGAAGAATCAACATAGATATTGAGGTGTCATTTTGGTATGTTGACTTAGAATTCTCTTGGTATGCTCCTCAGACTTACGTATAGCTGGTGATAGCTGGTACATGTGGTTAGTTTTTGTGGAACATCCACAGTGGCTTCTGTAGCGACATCAGTCCGTCCCCACCATCAGCATCCCAGGGCACCTCTTCCCTCACATCCTGGACAGCATGCGTTGCTCTTTGCTTTCCTAATGAAACATTATGAATTAGATAGGAGGAATCATAAAGTGGTTTTAAATTTCATTTCCCTAATAGCCCTGGTTGTTGAATACGTTTTCAAATATTTATTGGCTGCGTGTTTCTTCTTTTGGGAACTTTTTAAGTTAATTAGCCCACTTGTTGACTGGATGGTTTGTTTTGGTGTTTAATTTTTAAGAAATATTTATTTTATGCGTGTGGGTGTTTTGCCTACATGTATGTCTGTGCACTTTTTGTGTCCCTGGTATTCTTGGAGGCCAAAAATAAGACGTTGGATTCCCTGGAACTGGAGCCATTGGTGGTGTACTTTTTGGGCTGGCACCATGCTAGTTTTGTTACTAGGGCTCTGCAGGGTAGTTTGATGCCTCCAGCATCGCTCACTCTGCTTGGGATTGCTCAGGCCTTTTTGTACATCCATATGGGATTTGGGATTCTCCTTCTGGTTCTATGAAGAGTCTAGTTGGGATTTTGATGCTGATTACATTAGCTCTGTGGATCACTTTTGATGGCTTAGCCGTTGCTACACTGTGGGCCCGCCAATGTATAGACATGGAAACTCTTTCCATGTTTGATCTCTTTCTTCTAAGTTTTCACTCCAGACCCCTTTCACTTCCTTCATTATCTTCATGCTTACATATTTTCTTAAGGCAGTTGTGAACGGTCCTCTTTTCTTCACTTCTGCCATACAAATCCATTGCTTGTTCACAGAAACGCTGCTACTTCTCTCAGGTGGATTTTTTATCCCACTTTATTTAAAGGGCTTTCGGATCTAATTGTTTTCTGGCGTGTAGCTGGAGGACTGTATTGTACAGGAGCAGTGAGCATGAGAGTATCTTTGCCCTGCTCCTGACTTCTGAACAAGTCCTTGGTTTTCCTCGTTTAGTATTATATTGGCTGTAGGTTTGCTTTATTAACACCTTTGTTTTTTAAGATGTTGAAATGAGTTTCTTCTATTCCTAGATTCTTTGAGACTTTTATCAGAAAGGATGTTTAACTTTGTCTAAGGCTTTTTACATCTGTTGAGAAGATCATCTACTTTAAAGTCTATTCATTTGTTGTATTACATTTATTGATTTGCATGTATTAGACCAATCTTGTATCCCTGTGATAAAAACAACTTGGTCATGGTGTACAATCTTCTTAATATTCCTTCAGTATAATTTGCAAGGATTCCACTGAGACTTTTTTTGCACCTATGTTAATGATGGAAAAATGGCCTGTAGTTTTATGTGTGTGTGTATGTATGTACACATACAAGCATGTACATGCATGTGTGTCCTATGGTTTTGATACGAGGGTAATATTGCATTCATAGAGTGAATTTGGGAGTGTATCTTCTTTTTCTATTTTGTAGAATGGTTTGCAGTATATAGATGTCAGCTGTTTTTTAAAAGTTAGATAAAATTCAACAATGAATCTCTTGTGATTCATTGTGATTCATGTTTTTTTGTGGGGAACTACACACACACACACACACACACACACACAAACACATGTTTCATTGCATTTCTTGTTGTAGATCTCTTGAAGCTGTTTATATCTTCTTTATTAAATTTTGGTAGATCATATTCATAACAATTCATACATTCTGTATTTTTTTATTTTCTGGAATTTACATTCCAGGATATCCCAAAGTCATTATCTGGATCTCAGTTGGAATTTATTATACCATCCCCTTTTCCATGTCTAATTTTATTAATTTAGTTCTTTTCTCTCTTTTGGGGGGTTAGTTTGACTACATGTTTGCCAATTTTTCTAAGAACCATTTTTAGAGACATTATCTTATCTATCCCAGGTTGACCTTGCCCTCACTGTGTAGCCAGAGTTGGCCTTGAGCTCCTTATCTTCTTGCCTCCAGCTTCCAAGTGCTGGGATTACAGTTCTACCATGGTGGTATAACCACCTGGTTCAATTGTTTGATTGACTCGATCTATTTTGGTTGGAAGAACCAATTTCTTGTTAAATTCTGTGTATTTATTTATTTTCTTTTAGTCTTGATTTCAAGTTTTTGTGCCCTGATATTATTTCTTACTGCCTGTTATTTTGGGATCTGGCTTGTTTTTGCTTGGTTAATGTGACAATCTTTTATTGAGAGCAACAGAGACCCATCCGACCCATCCCTTTCCAAATGAACTCAGCTTTCCTGGCAAGACTGGGGCGGGGGGGGGGGCAGTAAAGAAGACATAGGGCACTTGGGTTTATAACTTATGGTTCCCCTCACTCTAAACTCTGCTTTCCCATAACAGTAATCTGATCGGTCTGGTTCCCATCAGACATGCAACAGCCTTGCCAGGAAAACTGTCATGTGACTATTACATGGCAGCCAGATAGAGGGTGTTTGGGAGATTTGGGGCTGATAAGAGGGCAGGGTATGACTGGTAAGAGGAAGGGACACAGAGAGACTTCGTTGGGGGACACTGACAGGCCTTCAGACATGCAGGTGAGAAACTTCCTCAGGGTGTGAATCTATGGAGGAGGCTGGCAAAGGAATCTCAGGAGTCCTCCGTGTGTCTATGTGATGTATACCACTCAGTAGCCTGGAGCTAGACCCCTTGCTTCAGGCTGTCTCCCGAGCTGTAAGGGCCACTTCCATCTTAATTTCCAGCAGCAAATGCCTAGTGTAGTCTTGTGGGCATGCAGACGGCTCAAAATGGCTGAGAATCTGCATGGTTAAGGATAGGCGCCGGAGAGATGGCTCGGCCAAAGAGCACTGGCTGTTTTCCAGGGGACCTGAGTCCAATTCCTAGCACCCACGTGGCAGCTCACAACTGTCTAGAATCCAGCTCCGAGTGCTTTGACACCCTCGCACAGACATACGTGCTACCAAAAAATATATACATAAAAATAAAAATAAATAAATCATTTTATAAAAAACTAAATGGATATGAAAACAAATTGAGGTTGATACCCAGCAATTTTTAAAACCTGAAGTTTTCAGCCCTCAATGGGACATCTTCGACTCCTGTAGGACACAGACAGTCACAACGCTGATGCCAGTTGAAAGGAGATAGTTGTCAAAGACGGGTGGAGCTTCTACCGTGGCTCTTTACATTCTAGAGGTATGGATGAGCCAACTGTGTTCTGTAAAGGCCTTGCTGTATTTATCTCGGTATTACCTAATGTATCTCATACTTTAGTTATGCCAATGTTCAATGACTGGCTGGGTGGATGGGGAGATGAATAAATGAATGTGTTTCTCCTCTCTGGAAGGTTTGTGTTTGGCTTCAGTGCCTGTGCAAGGTCTCTTCCTCAGGTGCTTCCCGTTTCTCTCCCTGTATCATGCCTGTGGTTTTTCCTATCTAACTCAGCAATGGTTGTAGACCAACCAAAATGGTTAGCTTCTGGAAGACTTGGCATATGGCACCCTTTTTAGAAACCTTCCACCCCTCCCGAGTCTCACCACCATGCCTGGAGAATGGAAACACTAGGCCCAATGGAAACATTGGCTTGCCAGCTGGATGGAGGAACATAGCCCTCAGGTGGAACAGGGCAGAGTCAAGAACTGCTGTGATGAAAAGCCTTGCCCATGGCCAAGAATACAACTGAATGCGATCAGTCCTAGAGACAGCACCAGAGAGAGCAAGTGAACAAGGAGAGGGTGTACAAGAGGGAAGAAGCCCAGCTCTTCGGACAGATAGGTCAAAGTGTGGAGCTTGCAGCCAGTGCTAAGGAATAACGGTTGACCAGGGTGTCTTTTCCAAAGGAAGCCAGACATGGTGCCCAGATGAGTTTCACATGTGCTGGGAAGTCACTAAATATTGGATTGAGTCCTAAGGGGCATTTTAATCACAGAAGCCAGAACTCCTATCACAGGGAAAAGGAGAAACAACTGGACAGAGAGCACTAAATGTCTGTTGATCCACAAAATCTCACTGCTTGTGCTTCTGTTTCATCAAAGAATGGTGGCTTCCATTCCCATCTGGTCTATGTGTGGATAGAAAAGATAAAAGCAACCAAGAGTGCAGGAAGAAAACTTTAACCAGATCCCATTTTTCCTAAAGCTCCAAGTCTCTGAAGCATTTATCTGCACAAATAGCCATCTCAGAACACACAGTATCCATCCAAAAATCAAATGCCCTTCTGAGGCTTCTTAAGAAATGACGTTACTGCCTCTGCTTTCACAGAGTACACCCCTTGTGGATATAACAAACCAGTCCTTAATAATTTGAATACTTAATTGCTGGGTTTTTTTTTTTTAATTTTTGAACACTGGGTGGCATTTTGAAAATCATACAGCCATTTCAAGTCGTGGTGGCTTTTGACCAAAGCTCTGGTAGAGATGAGAAACACACCTGCTCCTGGGTCCCAGAGGCAACCCTGCTGTCACAGTTGTGACCCCTCGAGCAGTCCTGAGGTTCCCGGAACTGTAGGGATGGTTTAGCCTGCAGCCTGCCACCTCAGCATCCATTATTTGGCAGTCTAAAAGCCCGGCCTTCGACTCCTCATTACATGTGTTATTTTAACAATTGTACACAATTGAATGAGGTCCAACTGCCTGGTTTCTGCCTAAGCAGTCTGAAGTGTATTTAAAACACTTCTGAAAGGGAAACCTTCCTTTTGATGCTGGTGCGAGCCTTAATTGACAGCAGTGCCCTCCATTCTCAATGGCTTGCAAACCTTGAAGAAACCTTTCCTTTGCCCTTGACAGAAGTGGGCTGTAGTTCTAGACCTGGACCATCAGGAGAGGACAGAGCATACATACCTGGGGGGCGGAGGAGGGGGGCTCCAGCCATCTCTAAGCTGTCAAAATGACAAACAGATGGTGATCAGTCTACCCACCCAGACCTACCCTGCTTGCAAGGACCGTGCAACAGATAGAGATGCTGAATAAAGAGGAGTGAGTGGAATGGCAGGCACACAGATGGAGGGACTCTAAAATTCCTAGAAAGCGCAAGCTGAATGTGTGATGAACTAAAATTAAGTGTAGTTGTGCGAGCCAACTCGAGTAGCAGAGAGAGTGTCGTCCTGACAACTGGAACAAGCTTAGTTCTCACGGATGCCAGTGACCTTCACCCGTCTCTCGGGCCTCCATTCTCATATCTAGAAAGTCTGGTAACTGTAGATACATGATGTCTTGTTTCTAAGGTGTAAAACTGGGGTTCTAAAGATGAAGCGATGGGGAATGTTCACTGGCAGTCTCATTGCGTTTCATTGAGGTAATGTTGGCTGCTGTCTTGGTATGTGATTTATACCATGGCTCACCCTGGGAGCAAGTGGGGACAGCCTTGGGTTTGCAGACTTTAAGGTCTTCGGTATGATTGATGCAGAGGCCAAGGGTAAACCCATTTACAATGGTTGGTTGCCTTTAGATCTAATGGCTGGAGAAGACACCAGGAGCAGAGGGCCCATTGTTCCAGTGGGAATGGAATGCTTGGTGCTTCGTGGCCCCACTGTTAGGACAGCCCCTCCCCTTCTTTCATTCTCTCTCCTTCTCCTTCCTTATGCACCCCTTTATTCTTTTCCTCCCATCCTTTACACTTCCTCACAATGTCTTGTTAGTACTGCCTTCTCTCCAAAGATAAGTGTCAGTCCCCAGTTGGTCTTTTTCTCATTGTCTCTGTCTCTGTCTCTATGTGTGTCAGACAAACAGAGAGGGGAGGAGGGAGGTGGGGAGGGAGAGAGGGAGATCGTGTAATAATGGAGAAGAGAGCTGGGCATGGAACTTGGCTGTGCCGTGTGAAAACATTAGTATCAAATCCAGCGTGTGCTTTTCCTCCTGTTGGCCTTCTTTCCATCTCTTCAGGTCTCAGACCACAGAACCTAGAGAAAACTATTACACACCCAAGCAACCACGCAGCAGCCCCTTGCTGTGGCTTCTACCCTGCCGGGAAGACAGGTGGACAACGTTGTCTGTTCTCCATTGTAGGGGATTGGCAGAGAGTAGCAGTGAGCCAATCAGAGAAGTTGCTGCAGTTGTCCTTTTAGCTTCTGAGGGTCTACACTGTTGATTTCAGGACAGCAAAACTTCTCCATGACCGGCCTAACTTAGCTTTAGTGCTTTTAGCTGAATTCTAACTTAGATCTTGCCACAGCAGACCTGCATGTCTGCGCCCTGCCCATGTCCATGGTTGAGCAGTGTGTTGTGTATCCTGCATAAGCTTGGAACCCAGGCTGCCTCCAGTTAGGTAGGCTCCCGGGTGAGCTGCACTTGGAGTGAATGAAAGCTATAACATGAGATATAAACTAACAGAGTTTGTTTTTTTATCAATATTTATTTATTTATTGGAGAAAGGATGTTGTGCCCAAGCTGGTCTTGAACTTGAGTAACTAAGGATGAGCCTTCTCATTCTCCTTCCTTAGACATGTGTGCCACCATGCCTGGCTTTGTGGTGAAGCAGAACCCTTGACCATGGGTGATGTGTGCCTGGTTAGGATGGAATGGAGCAAGAGGAGACCTGGGGAGAAGGGCAGAGGGTGGTAGACATGGTAACTCATTCCCCCTGTGCTTGTGCTTACAGTTCCAGCGGGAGTTAACGTGTTGCTCTTATTGTGCAACTGGACATGTATGCATGCAGATACACACCTCAGTAGAGTAGGGAACTTGGGTCCCGGACTGAACCTGACACAGTGCCCTCTGGCTTGAAGTAGCCACTCTCTGTGCGTATACTCCTGGAAGAGTGGAACTCTCTGATTCTGTAAATGCCTTGAGACTTACTCAAGACCCCTGTCCTGGGTTTTGTAGCTGAAGGCATTCTCCTTTCTGATACAGAAGGCATACAGAGATTCAATGCAGAATAAACACTGGGAAGCATAGACTGGGGCCATCTCTTCCTCCTGCTGGCAGTGGGACCCTGTGCAGGTCCCACGCACCATGAGGAAATCCCATCCTGCCTCCTGCTCATCTCTTTGTGTAGGAGTGGGAAACCTTCTTGTGGGAGTCCTGCCTGTCAGTCTGCCTCTCATCTGGTGGGTCCCCAGAGAGGGAGGAGGAGGAAGCTCTTCAGGCGGATAGTGAATGAAGAGCTGGGAGAGATGGGAATGCCTCTCTTCATGAAGCTCAGGCTTGCACGACAGGATAAAAATATCTCCTGCAATCTGCAACACCGGATCCTTTTGAAATTTTGAAGAAGTGGTTTAAAAACAAAACAAAAAAATACCACTCATATTGAGTGTACGCAAGCAATTCCTCAGAGTCTTTGAGGACATTGGTTAGCTCTTCAAAATATTCATTATAAATCAGATTCTTTTCTTGATTCAACCTAAATTTAAGTGTCAATGAGAACCAGACTTGACTATAGCAGTGAATGAAGCACGGAATGCTTGGCCTCTTGGTGAAATGGGAGTACGGGGCAGGGAGAGAGGATGCTGAACAAAATAATCTGTCATCTTCAGGTGCTGTGGAGAAAAGGAGGTAGAGGTGGGGTGCAGGAGGTATGGGGGTGTACTAGAGAACAAAGGGGCAGATGTGGCTTCCCACTGAAGTCAAGAGTAGTAGTAGGTGGGTGTTCAGAGTGGAAGCTCTTCAGGTAGAGGGGCGGCAACTGTGATGTGGCCCCATCGAGGAGAAGCAAGGAGGGTTGGGGAAGTGGCCCAGAGCAATCAAGAGAACTAGACTGGGCCAAGACCGAGAGTGGCAGACGTGGCGGCTAAGGAGGCTGCCTGGAGGATGAACAGGCTGCTGTGAATTTTTGAAGGATATGTTATCTCATGATGAAGCCAGTCTACAGGGATAGTTTTGTTCTTTGCCATGCATGGGCAAAGCCTATCACACAGAAGGAGAAAAATGCCTGGCATCATAGGGGCCTTAATGTTAGGATGCCCCAGGGTTTGTTTACAGAGTGTGGTCTAGTGGCCAACGGCATTTGCATCCCCTGCCACTTGTTAGAGATGCATGGTGTCTGCTTTGCCTGAGTCCTGCTGAAGCAGAACTTGCCTCTCCCAGAGCCTGTGGGTGATCCATGGGCTCATGGTTATCTAAGAAGTGCTGGTCTAGAGTCATCTAGGGCTTTGAGCATCAGAAACCCTACAGTATGCCTGAAGTTTGCATGGGTACGATCTGGGCTAGCTTCACCATTTTCCCTGTAAGTAGGTTAGTATGATGTTCACAGTCTCTGCTCAGCCTGACCCTTCTGTTTTTCTAAGGGAGTAACTTCCAACACCACTTTATCTGTCCATCAAAGCAGTCTGTCCCTGGAGCTGTGTGGACAGGAAGGTGCATCAAGAAGCTAATATTCTGGGCTCTATGTGATCCTCCTTCAGTGTGCTCAGAAGAGATTCCCTTCCCTCTAGCAGAGTGTTGGAGGTACACCAACTCTGACCCTTAATTGTCCTGCCTTCTCTGTACACACGCCCCACAGTCACCCACCCTCTACAGTGGGTTTATGTCTTGAACTGCATACCTGGGCATGCCCCTGAATAAATGCTCATCATTTTTTGCTAAATTTTTTATGGGCCCAGTAGTAGGAAGGCTGGTTGCCTTTGAGGATATGTGAAAATGTTGGCTATCATAATAAATAGGAGGATTCTGTGGAGCAGACTGGTCCATGCTAGGTTCAGGCATCATCTCCTTACCTTACCCTGCTCAGAAGAAATGCACAGCTCCATGGTCTGGCTACAGAGCCTGGAGTCTTACAGTTCTAATTCTGACTCAACTGTTATTAACACCTGAGGGATTTGGGTCTACAAATCACTACGCTGCTTACTGATAAAATGGAATTATGATATTTTTCTTATTTCACAGTTAGGTTGCTACAGCTTCATTATCTAAAATACTTTTAAAAGCTATTCTTAAACGTGTGATCTCTGAGCTTACGTCACTCTAGACTGGCACAGCCTTGTGTAGGGTGTATGGATGTATGCATGTGAGTGTTCATGTGAATGAACATGGGGGTGTGTGCGCCACTGTGCTCATGGAGGGGTCAGAGGGCAGCCTTCGGTGTCTGTTATACTACGCATGGGATACTTGGAGCAGAGACCCCAGCAAGGCATTAGTCTTCCCTTGCTGTTTCTAAATTAGCCATATACAACCCTTTATATGTGTTATGCCAGCTGCATGGCCGAAATAAAGTTAGAGTTCAGACCTTTCAGGCCGTGTTTAGAGTTCCCCTTACAGTAAAGTTAAGACAAGGCGATGTGTGGTTTATAATCCAATAGAAAGGCCATTTCAGCCAAGCGTTCGCTGGACTTTTGAGTGATTATTGTGCTTTGGTTTCTAGATGTGGTCAAATTCTCAAATTTCTCTAGTGTTTCCTGGCTTGCCAAGGACTCACAGAAGGCAGTCCTCGTTTGTCACTGCCACTTTCTATCCACGGGGCAACTTGATAATTCTTTCTCTTGTCCAGCAGGTCCTTACGTTACCACCCTGGAATTCCACATGAGCTGGCTATGGTCTAGTGTGCTTCAGATCCTCACCACTGTGCTTTGAGGGTCACTTTCTGGGGTCACCTCACTGGCTGCTGTATCAGCTGCTTCCCATGTCGCTTAAAGTAGATGGGTTGGGGACAGTGGTTGGTGAGGTGGCCTAGAGCCTAGCAGACACGGCTATCAGAACAATAACACTGTTGGCCATACTTTGTTAGACTGCAAAGAAAAGATCTGGCTATCACAACCCAGCAGGGCTAAAACCCCATCAGGAGGTAATTCATGGATCACGAATCTCTCCACACCTGCTGTGATTCGCTGCCTGAGATGGAGATCATTCCAGATCTCAGATGCTGCTGCTATCCTGGCAAAGATGTTCGTGCTTTGCCACAGGTTCATCTGTCTGCCTCAGGAGCTCTTGGAGAACTCTGGGTGCTGGATCCAAGAGAGGGACTCTGGGTCAGTAGTTGAATTAACTGGGGTCAGAGAAGTCGCGTGGGCCCCCGGCTACGGATGCTGTTAGAAGAAGTGTGTTTGGTAGGAGTAGATTCTCACGTGTCATCTTAGGGAAATGCCAAACCAAAGAGGGTTTCTGAAGCCTCAGCTCCCAGACTTCCTCCAGGCCTGAGGTTCTGGATTGTTTCAGATGTAGGATGGGGTCAAGGGGAGGAGTAGTAACAGTGGTGGCTAGACGGGACTGAAGCAGACGTGCTGGCCTTCTTGTGTATGATCTTGGAATTATTCTCTTCTGTGTCCTTCAGGGATGAGCGCATGCCCTTGTTCACCAAGCTGATGGAGGTGTTTGCCCACTGAGAGAGAACCTTGGCCAGGTCAGATCCAAAACCAAAGCCCCTCCTCACCAATGTGGCGGTCAGGTTGCTCGGCTCTGTCACAAGTCCACATTCACTTCCTGTTTCCCGAGCTTGGGAAGCAAAGTGCTCAGTATTTGGACTCTTTTGTGGTGATGTCGCCAGCTTGTACTTTAGGTGGTTTTGGTCTTGGACCTGTGGCTTGGTGAGTGAGCCAGCATGATACGATAGAGTTTGTTCTTATGTGAGTCAGTGCCCTCTGCAAGCACGGAAATGGATTAGCCGTGCACACGACCATACTCTTTTGTGTGGTCTCTGACGGAATGACCCAGTTAGAGGCCTGGACTAGGGACAGATGGGCAGGGCTGATGAGCTCTGACAGGGATCCTTCCTCGTTCTGTTACAGGGGTTCCTCCCATCCCTCTCTGGGTGCACACAACTGTCAGAGCCAGGGGGAGAGTCCCTGCGGTGGGCTTGGCTTTGCTCATTTCCTTTGTGACTGTTCAGATAAACAGAAAGAAGCAAGCAGCGGATCCGATGGGTGTGATAGGAGAGATGATTGATTTCACAGCATTGCTGGTTGGTTTGGAGGCAGCCATTGTGAGTGGCCCTGCAGCTTTTCATCCATGTTCACCAAACTTGAACATTTTTTTTTTTTTTTTGGAAAATCTCTTCTTTGTGAATACACTCAGTGTGGCCAGAGCCGTCATCCCTCCCTTAGCAGTGACGAAGAGAACCGCTGAGTTCTATGTCCAGTAGCCTAGTGAGAATCACACTTGAACTAGCCAGGCTGCCAGGGGAGGCCAGCCCCTGACTTCCTCGTGTAATTGTCTCACACATGGGGAAGTGGTTCGATCTATAAAACGTGTGGTTGCTACGAACGACTGTTGTTGGTAAGGAGAGCTGGAAGCATTCTTTTTTCTAGATTACCTTTCAAATATTCAAATCCATGCACCAGCAGCATATGGCTAGAATCCCCCCTCCCCGCCCCTCCACTCAGATGTCTTCCACTGTGCTTCAATGAATTCCAAAACCACATCAGGTTTGCATTTTGAAAATGCCAACTGTATACTAACTGAATGTGAGAGATGAAGAAATCGTTCATAATTTTTTTTTTAAAGAAATGGTGTTCTGCATTCAGATAGAAACCAGCTGTATGTATTTATTTCTCTTCTGTCTTTATTTTTTTAGCCTAGTGGTTCATTTACATTTTGATATTGTTGAATAAATAATGTTACTGAGGAGTTCTTAGCTAATTTTTAATAAGGCAGACCATGGCTAGATGTGCCACGCCCTCTCAGCCTACTCAAATATTGTTCTAGAAATACAACTCCATTTGCTGCCTGCCTGCCTGCCTGCCTGCCTTCCCTCCCTCCCTCCCTCCCTCCTTCCTTCCTTCCTTTTGGAGAGATTTGAGACAGGGTTTCTCTGTGTAGCTTTGGCTGTCCTGGAACTCACTGTGTAGGCCAGCTGGCCTCGAACTCACAGACATCCACCTGCCTCTACCTCCCGAGTGCTGGGATTGAAGGCATATGCCACCACAACCTGGCTGCAACTCCATTTTCTTGCCGCTGGAGGTTGAGCTTAATTTGTGGGTATTCTTTCTCCTTTTGTTTCTTGCTGGTTGTATTGATTGCTTTTCTTGTTCCTTGACAAGATGCCTCAGGAAAGTTAAGGATTTGAGGATACAGTCCATTATTCTGGGGAGGCATGACAACAGGCTCAGGTCTTACTGTGGTGGCAGCTTACTGTGGTGAAGCATCTGGTCACATCGCATCCAGTCAGCAGGCAGTGGTGAATGCTGCTGCTCAGCTTGCTCGCTCCTCCCCGTTCAGTCTGAGACTCCAGTTTTAGTGAGTCTGGGACCCTAGCCCATGGGGTGGTACCTCCCTCATTCAGGATAGGTGATCCTTTTTTCAGACAAACCTTTCTAGAAATGCCCTCATAGCTGTGTATCCAGATGTGTGTTTCCATGGTAATTCTAAATCCCGTCAAACTGACAATGAAGACCAACCATCATGCTGGGTAGATTGCTGAGCATTTTAGGAGGAATAAAAGGAGGCTTTTATCGGATGAGTTTTCCTAAGGTTCAGAGGAAGTGAGCCTCAATGTGTCTGTTTAGAATGACCTCGGGCAGTACAGACACCACACCATAATGCAACCTTGACTGAAGCTGGAGGAGGTGCTGGTCTCATCAGGTCACTGGTAGCTCAGAGGGCTTCTTAGACCTTGGGATGCCCTCTCATGAGGCACTACCTTCCTCAGGGCCCCTCTCCAGAGATCGTGCCTTTTCAAATTGTTGATACACTGTCTACGTATCTAAGTCATTGCCTATTGTAAAATGCCATGGTCTTGGGTACTGCTGAAGACAGAGGCCTGTGAAGAAATCAGGGACACTCATTTCTCAGAGTCCTTAGCAGGACGTGTTCCCAGGCAATGAGGACAGCACTGAGATACATTAGGGCAGTTGAGAATAATCATATATGTTTGTGAGCCCATGCACACGCCTAGCCCTGGAAGAGGCTAGAAGAGATCAGATCTCCTGAACCTGGAGTTATAGACAGTGGTGAGCCGCTGACTGGATGCTAAGAACCAAGCCTAGGAGCCTCAGCGAGAGCAGCAGGAGCTCTTAAAGTCAGAGCCATCTTGCCAGACTCTGCCTCAAATATTTTTAAAAAGTAAAAACATGGGCTGGGGGTGGGGGGAGCACACACCTTTAATCCTTGCACTCAGGAGGTAGAAGCAGGCAGATTTCTGTGAGTTTGAAGCCAGCCTGGTCTACAGAGTGAATTCCAGAGTAGCCAGGGCTACACAGTGAGACCTGTCTTGAAAAAAAAAAAA
>JADRCD010234726.1:0-10473 GCA_019843815.1 Montemys delectorum
AATAAAGTGTTAACACAGTATGTATAGTACATCACAGTTTAACAGAAGTGGAACATAATTATGCACTGTAAAAAAATTGAACAAAGAGTCATAGATATCATATCCATCAAGTTCTTGCCTTTTCCTTTATGTCTATATGTCATATATATACATATATATGTCATATATGTGTGTATGTGTGTTACATGTGAAGGCAATGCAAACTTTTGTCAAAACTAGATAAAATTGAACAATTTTTTTTTTTCGAGACAGGGTTTCAATGTGTAGCCTTAGCTGTCCTGGAACTCACTCTGTAGACCAGGCTGACCTCAAACTCAGAAATCCGCCTGCCTCTGCCTCCCAAATGCTAGGATGAAAGGTGTGAGCTACCACCGCCTGGCTGAACAATGTTTTTTTCAACCTTTTTCCAGATTCTGACTAAAACATCACAGTGACTAGATTAGTTGTATTTATTGTTTTCTAGATGATGTGGTTTTAAAAGATGGTCCACACTAGCACAATGATCCTAGGTAAAACCACATTTGATAAAACCATTTTATATGAAAATCAGCAAATGCTACCACAGCAGCACTTTCTTTAAAATAGCCTTAGGTTTAAAGTTGAAATTAGAAAATGTATTGTATTTGACCAAAAAAAAAAAAAAGTGTGTGTGTGTGTGTGTGTGTGTGTAGATGCACGTGTGTGGGAAAATGCACATGTGTATATGTTGTTAACAAAATGATGTTGGAAATGAGTACTGACTATATATTTGTTTTGATCACATATTCCTTTTACAAATCTCTACTGAAAGTCTTCTCATTTGCCTTTTCATTAAAGATATAAAATGAAAAAGCCAAAGCACTGTGTTCCCTTGTCTTGTGCAAGCAGTAGAGCTGATTTCTCTCACAATTGTTTGACTCTGTTTAAGAGTCCACTAACACTTGTAAGATATTTCTGTGACGGCTAGAAGCCTATCAAGTAAGGGAAAATATACTCAACAGATTTTATTAGGACTTAAAATAATGTTACCACCTAACATGAATGTTTTTTCTCTCAAAAGTATTTTCATATTTTGCCCTTATGTCCTTCAGAAAGTAATGTCTCTCATTTTCGAATGAAGTAATTATGTCCAAAAAACCCCCAAATCTATATGCTTTTGCAGTGGATTAGCAACAGAGCTTTAACTAAAAATAGAGACTTCAAATTAGCATTATCTTTAATTTATTCACTGCTTGCTCACACTTGGTCCAGTGAGAGGTATACTTTTCTAACCATGGTTGGTCTTTTTTTTTCTTTTTTTACAGATGTTAAGGAATCTCACAAAATTTCCTTTTTCTTTGGTGTAGCTGATTTCATACATATGTAAAACAAAACAAAACAAAAAAGCAGGCTTTTGCATGTCAAGGTCTTAATAATAATGAACTTCCTACAGAAATTATGCAGTGAATGTGATCGTCGAGTGAGTAAAATGGACCAAGAACAGCTGACTGCATTTCAATCCAGTCTTGCATGAAGCAAAACCCACCACGTCCGTCTTTATTCCACACACCACCACCCCCCTCCCGCCATGATTTATGAATCTCAAACTGAACACAAATCGATGATGCGACAGAATTCATTTCCAAGCTTCCATGGGATTTATCTATTGAGAAATCCAGGAAAGAGTGGGGTAGGAAAAAAAAAAAAAAAAAAAAAAAACAAGCCACGAAATATGGGATTTATTTCGCCTAACCTGCCTCTTAATGAGGTTATTAATGTAGCAAGGACATCATCAGATGCTGTCAGGACATCTCCAAGCCAAAGTGGACCTCGCGCCTCGCAGGGCCCGTCCTTCATTCCACCCCAACCTTTTCTCCTCTTTCTTTCCTTCCCTGCGTCCCACCCCTTCTCGCATCTAGCTTTGCCCCAGGACATCCCAGGGTCAGCGGGGAAACACCTAAGGATCTGCTGAGGGCGAAGCCCCGGCCGTCACCTTTTGAGGTATCTGGCGTCCTCGCCTTGCATGGCGGCGGCAGCGGCGGCGGCGGCGCGGGGAGAATGGGAGTGTCTGAGAATCTGCGAGGGCTACTTCCGGGGACCCGGCCAAAGTACCCCCAAAGCAGAGGGGTGACAGTCCCGAGGCCTGCAAGGCGGGGCGGCAGCGGCAGCGGCGGCGGCGACGCAGCGGTTACCACGGTGAGCCCGCCGGCTCCTCCCACAGCTCCTGGGCCCCAAAACACTGGAGCAGCCCAGACCCGCCCAGAGCCGTCAGGGCCGGACTCTCCGCAAGGCGCATGCGCTCACGCGACAGCTCCAGTCTGCGCAGGCTCAGTAGGAGGCCCTGGCTTCTGCGACAAATCTGACGTTCCCAGGAACGGCGCGGGAAGGGTTTGGTGCTGATCCGGGAGCCTGTGGTTTAGAGGCATGTTCTTGGTCACTGCCCCCTGGAGGATGGGAAAGGAACAAGCACTGCAATCTGCAAAACTGGAATTTAAAGTCCCTACCGTGAAAGGAGACAATGTAACCAGTGAACCTGTTAGGTAACTAATGATGGTCATCAGGCTAGCGTTTGACAACAACGTCTACGGTGGAGCTTCTATTTTGGAATATGTGAAAGGTTCTGCGTTGATTGCACTGAATTCTAGCTGGTGGAAACAGTCTGTGATGTGGAATAGATCAACTTTAAAAGTGGCATTTAAAATCATAAAGTAGAAAAGACTCCCTTCCTTTATAACAAGCCAACTTCTGAACTTCCAAATCGTCCACTGATTAACTTTAACTCAAGATTCTTGAGAAATTGTTTCTTCTAAGGCAAGTAATTGTTGACAATTTGGAGAGAGAGAAGAGTCACCTTTAAGCAGTAGCAAGCTGTCTGCTCTGCTTTGAGATGGCTAACCCTTTGAGATAGCCCGTCCTTCACTGTCTTCTGGTATCACATTGTTTAGCCACTCCTTCAAATGAGTTCACAGTGATTGATCTTTATGTGTAAAATGTCAGGCAGCAAGACATTAAAGAGATGTTTTATGCCCCTACCAATTCACACCAATTAAATTTATTTCGGATAAAGTTGTAACTATTCTTTCAATCTATCAAGAAAGGAATTCTGAGCAAACTAAGTTTTCCGTGTTTATCAAAGTCTTCGTAGAGAACTGTCACAAAATTCTGTCTTATTGTTAAGGTAGTCATGATATTCAGCTTGTCCTCTCCATTCACACTCTGATTATTGGTCTAAACACTTCACATATGGAATTCTTTCTAGCTGGACTTTCTATTGCAAATATTGATTCTTCAAACCAAGGCAAAAATGTACAAATTATCGCTCACAACATCTTTAACAATAATAAAGTAAGGCACACTACTTTAAAGCAGTGGCTCTCAACTTGTGGGTCACGATCCCTCTGTGGGTGGAAGGACCCTTTCACGGAGGGTCGTTTCCCTAAAGTCATTGGAAAACACAAGTGTTTACATCAAGTTCATAACAGTAACAAAAGTACAGTAGTTATGAAGTAGCAACCAAAATCATTTTATGGTTGAGGGTCACCACAACGTGAGGAACTTATTAAAGGGTTGTAGTGTTAGGAAGGTTGAGAACCGCTGCTTTAAAGCTTCTGTAAAGGCTGGCAATGAAGTCTGCCTCCCTCCACCTCTGATAATGTGAGTTCTACCTCTGGGACCCACACCAAGGGAGGAGAGAAACCTACATCTACAAGTTGTCCTCTGACTTACACACATGTCCAGTGACACCACACCCCCTCACACACATACCAAAATAACTAAAAATAGCTTTTTAATATAGAGCCTTCTTATACCTAAAAGTAAAGAATCAAAATATAGCTTACATTCAAATGAACATAATAAAGATTCTTGCAGAGGCTGGAGGATCCTTATGTATTTGAGGCCAGCCTAGTCTACATAGCTAGTTCCAGGCCAGCCAAGGATAAAAAGTGGAACCTGTCTTTAAAGGAACCTAACTCTAAACACAACATAACACAACACAACACACATACAAGCACACACACATATGTATGTATATACTCTACATAAATATATTTACATATATACATGTATATACATATATATGTATATATATATATATATATATATAGAGAGAGAGAGAGAGAGAGAGAGAGAGAGGAAATTAGGTAGTTGAATATGTGCTTGGAAGCAAACCAATAAGCAGTATTCCTCCATAGACTCTGCTTTAGTTCTTGTTCCATGTTCCTGCCCTGAGTTCCTGCCTAGGTTTCCCTTAATGATGAACTGCAACTGTCAAGCCAAATAAACCCTCCAGGTTGCTTTTGGTCTGTATTTTATCGCAACAACAAACCACTGCTGTCAGGCTGAATAAAGTATGAAGCCTGCTTCTGCATCTCTGTTGTTCTTTTCATGAACTGATAGCAGGAGGTGTTATAGCTTTACCTTGAAGAAATTCTCAGTGTAAATCCAGTGCAGGAAACCATTTAATTATAGAATGGTGATTCAGCCAAAAATAAAAATTAAATGCTAGGAACATTAAAAAAATTAACTTCTGCTTATCAACAAAGACATCAAAGAAAGAGAAAAGATGAGTCAAAATGGCATAAGCCATTTGCATCAAATAGAAACTAATAAAGGGTTACTATTCAGGCTATGATATGATCCTCTGCTATTCAAAGAAGAAAATAAAACCTACTTAAAAATGGGCAAAGGAGGAAATATGAATACAAAGTAAAGAAATAAAAAATGAAGGAAGAGAGGGAGGGGGAGGAGGGAGGGAGGGAAGGAAGGAAGGAAGGAAGGAAGGAAGGAAGGAAGAAAGGAAGGAAGGAAGGAAGAAAATAATGAGGTAAAGGTTTTCCACTTTACCAGTAGCCAAGGAGCACAAGTAACTGACACTGTATCCGGTGAGAATGAGAAGTTCTAGAGAATTTTTGGTTCACATTCCCAGCTGATTGTTCAGTAGAATAATTATGTGAGACTAACATGTCTGATTATTTTAAGTTGAGTAGCTACTGTAAATCTCAGCTATTCTGCTCTTAGTTTTGTGTCTTAGAGAAAATTCTACCATGAAGACTATTCAAGAATGATCAGATGTGTGATGAACTGTAAAAAAAGCAACTTAAAAACTGGATCTGAAGTACACTTATACAATATAAACAAGTTAATTAGCCAGAAATGTCTATATAACAAGGATGCAAAGACCAAAAGACTACTGAAAATCACATACAAGATTTCTTTTAAATTTTCAGATAATTTACTTGCAGTCATATGAATTCTTCTTGGTCTATGGTTCTACGAGGGTACTATCATTCTTCCAAAATTCCATGCATTACTTTAGTAGCATCCTATATTAAGAATTCAGGGGAATATAGATCTGTGTTCTGTTCTCAGAATTTTATATATTTCCAAAATGTCATTTAATCAGATGTGTTCTGAGTCTGTTTTGGGGTGTGGATAACATTTTGGATTCTTTTCCTATGATACCCTTGAGGGCAGTGTGCCCCATTATTGTTTCCCATATGGTCTCCAAGATAGCATTGCAGAAGGTCTTGTTACTACCAAATGAACCAACTGCAAAAGAAAAATATAAATTTGACTCTCTTTTGAAAAATACATTAAAAACGAAAAGGCAAGACTATGACGGAAAGGATATTTCGTAAATAAATGCGATCAATTACCTGCATTACAAATTTTAAAAAAACTCAATTATAAAACTTAAAATAAGCAAAAACTTGTCTTACAAATAAAAAGCACTATTAACACATAATGATTTAATGTTCTTAGTTATGGAAATGTAGCTCATGATAAAAATATGCTATGCACTGATACTAGTTTATACCCATACTGTTTAGGAGTAAAGTACTTTGAATTTTGTAGTTTGAAACACACATTGATTAGCTACTGTTCTGTAGGTTATAAGTATCAAATGAGTCCTACTAGGCTAAAGCCAGGATGTGATCCAAGGATTTATCTCTTTCTGAATGCTTTTCATGTCTGCCCACATCTTCTCCTTTCCTGTCTTCAAGAGCCCATTTATACTCCTCTATTGTGGTCTCTTTCATCTTCATAGCTGGCAATTTTACCTCAGACCTTTCTCATCTTGCTCTCTTGTGGATCCATGTTTCATCATATTTGTCTCCCAAAGCCAGGCAATATTTTATACATTTAAAAACATACGGACTATCTGGAAACTTTAGGACAACCTCTCCATGTCAAGGTGGGTCTTTAATTTTAATCAAATATGTTATTGTCTTATAAGGTAACACATTTAAAAGCTCTGGGGATGTAATGTGAGCATCTTTTTGGCTTGCCATAACACTCTATAGTACATTTTCTAACTGGACTCTCCAGAGCTCCCAGGGACTAAACCACCAACCAAAGTGTATACATGGGGGATCCATGGCTCCAGCTACATGTATAGCAGAGGATTACTTTATCTGCCATCAATGGGAGGGGATGCCCTAGTTTCTATGGAAGCTTGATGCCTCAGCATAGGGGGATGCTGGAGCAGTGAGGCGAGAGTGGGTGGGTGGATGGGTGGGTGGGTGGGGGAGCACCCTCATAGAGGCAGTGGGAGGGAAGAGGGGATAGAGGGTTTGCAAAGGGGAAACTGGGAAGGGGGATAACATTTGAAATGTAAATAAATAAAATAACCAATAAAAAAGAAACTATAGGAACAACATACAAAGTCCTATAAGCATTTTATGTATCTTTTAGAATAAAATAATAGACAGAATAGGGACAAGCAAACATATCTTGAGTTAACCCAAGACAGAAATCCCAGGCAAGTTAACGAAAGAGATATCCACACCAGGACCGTTAAGCACCCTCTCAATACCTACTACAGCAGGAACATTCAGGGACCAAAGTCATCCACATGCCTAAAAACCTTCAAATGAACACAATCAACAAAAGCCAGGGCAATATGACACCTCCAGAGCAAGCAACCCTACTACAGCAAACTCTGGATGTCTTAACACAACCAAGCACAAGAAAGTGACCTTAAATCAGATCTTATAAAGATGATAGAGGGCTTTAAAGAGGAAATGAACAAATCCCTTAAAGAAACACAGGACAATACAATTAAATATATGAAGGAAATAAGTAAAAGGGTTCAAGACCTGAAAATGGAAATAGAAGCAAAAAGAACACAAACTGAGGGAATTCTGGAGATGGAAAACCTAGGGAAGAGAGCAGGAAAAATGGCAAGCATCACCAACAGAATACAAGAGGCTGAAGAGAGATTCACAGCTATAGAAGATACAATGGAAGAAACTGATACGCCAGTCAAAGAAAATGTTAAATCTAAAAATTTCCAGACACAAAACATCCAAGAAATCTGGGACACCATGAAGAGACCTAACCTAAGAATAATAGGAACAGATGAAGATGAAGAGTCCCAGTTCTAAAGACCAGAAAATATTTTCAACTAAATCATAAAAGAAAACTTTCCCAACCTAAAGAAAGAGATGCCTATAAATGTATAAGAAGCCTATAGCACATCAATTAGGTTGGACAAAAAAAGACTATCATCCCATCAAATAATAATCAGACCTCAAAATTTACAGAACAAAGAAAGAATATTAAAAGTGGCCAGGGAGCAAAGACCAAGTAACATATACAGACAGACATATCAGAATTACACTCAACTTCTCAGCAGCGACTCTAAAAGCTAGAAGGACCTGAATGAATATCTTGCAACCTCTGTAAAAGCACAGATGCCAGCCCAGACTACTATACCCAGCAGAACTCTCAATCACCATAGATGGATAAAACAAACAAAATATTTAAAGATAAATCCAAATTTAAACAACATCTATGACAAATCCAGCCCTACAGAAAATATTACGATAGAAGGAAAACTTCAACCTAAGGAGGATAACTACATCTTAAAAAAAAGAAAGAAAGAAAGAAAGAAAGAAAGAAAGAAAGAAAGAAAGAAAGGAAGAAAGGAAGAAAGAAAGAGCAGGAAATAATTTTGTACCAGCACAAACAAGGGAAGTACACACATACTAACACTACCAACATCAAAATAATAGGAATTAACAATCACTGGTCATAATATCTCTCAATATCAATGAACTTAATTTCTCAATGAAAATGCACAGGCTAACAGAGTGGGTGTGAAAACAGCATTCAACATTCTGCTGGATAAAACAAACACAGCTCACCGATAAGGACAAACATTACCTCAGAGTAAAGGGCTTGAGAAAAATGTCTAAGCAAATGGACCCAAGGAGCAAGCTGAAATAGTCACAGCTAATATCTAATAAAATACATCTAATATCTAAGGAAATAGATTTTCAACCAAAAATAATCAAAAGAGACAGAGAAGGACACATCATACTCATCAAAGGAAAAAAAATCTACCAAGATGATATTTCAATTCTGAACATCTATGTGCCAAGCACAAGGGCACCCGTATTTGTAAAAGAAACATTTTTAAAACTTAAATGGCATGCTGAAACCCACACATTAATAGTGCGGGACTTCAGCAACCAACTCTCACCAACTGATAGGCTATCCAGACAAAAACTAAACAGAGATAATGAAACTAACAGACATGAATCAAATGGACCTAACAGACATCTATAGAAAATTTCACCCCAACCCAAAAGAATATACCTTCTCAGCACTAATGGAGGCTTCCTGAAAATTAACTACATAGTTGGTTACAAAGCAAGCCTCAACAGATACACAAAAATTGAAATAATGCCTTGTATTATTTCAGACCACCATTGATTAAAGCTGGACATCAATATCAACAGAAACACCAGAAAGCCTACATACACATGGAATTTTAATAACTCTCTATACAATGATCTCTGTGTCAGGGGAGAATTAAGAGAAAAATCAAAGACTTTCCAGAATTCAATGAAAAAGAAGGCAACACAGACCCAAATTCATGAGATACAATGAAAGCAATGTTAAGAGAAAACTTCCATCATAGCACTAAATGCCTTCATAAATAAATTGGAAAGTTCCAATACCAGCAATTTAAAAGTACACTTGAAACTTCTAGGGAAAAAAGAAGCAAGCACAGTGAAGTGGAGTAGAAGGCAGGAAATTATCAAAGTTATAACTAAAATCAATCAGTTAGAAATAAAGAAAACAATACAAAGAATTAACAAAACCAAGAGCTGGGGTTTCTTTTTTTTGTTTTTGTTTTTGTTTGTTTGTTTTTTTGAGAAAATCAACAAGATAGACAAACCCTTACTCAAACTAATGAATATATGGAAAGACAGTATCCAAATAAACAAAATCAGAAATGAAAAGGGAGACATAATGACACTGAGGAAATTCAAAGAATCATTAGGTCTTACTTCAAAAGCCTGTATTCCACAATATTGGAAAATCTTAAAAAATGGATGATTTTTTTTCAAACAGATACCATTTACCAAAGTTAAATTGAGATCAGGTAAACTATTTAAGCATCCCTGTAACTCTCAAGGAAATAGAAGCAGTCAATAAAATCACCCAAATCTCCCAATCACCCAAAAAAGCCCAGGGCCAGATGCTTTTTGTAGAGAGTTCTACCAGACTTTCAAAGAAGAGCTAATACCAATACTCCTCAAACTATTCCACAAAATAGAAGGAGAAGGAACAATGCCAAAGTCATACAATGAAGCCACAGTCACCTTGATACCTAAACCACACAAAGACTCAACCAAGAAAGAGAATTTCAGACCAATTTTCCTTATGAACAATGATAAAACAATACTCAAGATATTCGCAAACCAATCCAGGAGCACATCAAAGACATCATCCATCAAGATCAAGTAGGCTTCATCCCAAGAATGCAGGGATGGTTCAATATATGAAAATCCATCAATGTACTCCACCATATAAACAAACTGAAGGAAAAAAGCCACACAAGCCTCTCATTAGAGCCGAAAAAGCCTTTGACAAAATCTAACATCACTTCATGTTGAAAGTCTTGGAGAGATCAGGGATACAAGGCTCATACCTAAACATAATAAAAGAAATTTACAACAAGCCAATAGCTAATATCAAACTAAATGGAGAGAACTTAAAGTAATTCCACTAAAATCAGGAATAATACAAGGCTTCCCACTGCCTCCCTATCTATTTAAGATAGTACTTGAAGTTCTAGCCTGAAGAATAAGACAACTAGAGGAGATCAAAGCAATACAAGTTAGTAAGGAAGAAGTCAAAGTATCATCATTTTTAGATGATATGTTAGTTTACACAAACGACCCCCAAAATTCTACCAGAGAACTCCTACAGCTGATAACCACATCCAGCAAAGTGGCTGGATATAAAATTAACTAAAAAAAAAAAAATCAGCAGCTCTCCTTTATACACATGATAAATGAGCTGAGAGAGAAATTAGGGAAACAAGACCCTTTACAATAGCCATGAATAATATAAAGTATCTTGGTATAACCCTAACCGAGCAACTGAAAGACCTGTATGACAAGAGCTTCAAGTCACTGAAGAGAGAAATAGAGGAAGATATCAGAAGATGGAAAGATTTCCCATGTTCATGGATCAGTAGGATTAACAGAGTGAAAA
>JADRCD010234727.1:0-20027 GCA_019843815.1 Montemys delectorum
AAAAAAAAAAAAACCCAAAAAACAAAACAAAACAAAACATAGTAAACTCTGTGTCTCTGAGGACTCTCTTTTCACTGCTGCCACAAAGCGCCCTAGGCCCCTGCCTTCCCACTGTACCCAGAAGTGATGTTGAGCAGGAACTGGGAACAAAGGCGGAACTCTAAGGCTGAGCACTGCACCTAAGCAGGCTGAGTGTCGATACAGAGAAACTGGAGAGAGAATGAAGTCTCCCAGATTGTTAAATCCAGTTATGTTCTTTTTTTAAATCTCTGTTGTGTAGGTAGGTATGGGAGAAACTGCTTCTATCAAGATCTGCTGGTAATATAAGGGAATTTGTGACTCTTGGCCTCAGAGTAATTAATGAAGGCATCACTCTCAAGAATGAAAGACTCTGAAGAGTGATAGTAGGGAACCCCACATCAGTATAACATAAAGCATCCATTAGCATGAAAGTCTGTGCAAGGCAGATCAACTTTCAATTATGAATAAGTCAACGAATTGTGATTCTGTGAGTGTCACTGTGACATTAATGGTGTTTTCACTGAACCTAAGGATGGTAATAAGATTGCTGTGTGAGGTCTTAATGCTATTCCTTGATCCTAGCTTAGGAGCAGGAGGTATTTCAGTGGATTATAAACCTTTAATCATAACCGCTGTTATAGATGACAACAGAAGTTTCAGCACTGGAACAAATTAATGTCTGCTTCTCGATGGAACTTTCAAGACATAATATAAAGTGAGAGAATGATAAGCAGATGGCAGAGAGACACAGAGAAGTACGTTTAAGATCAGTATGCCAAAGCAGAGATGGACCAGAGAGGATTAGCAGATTCGGAGAGAAACAGAAATGGAACTGTGGATTCTTTGGGGCGTGTCAACACTGTGGTCAGCACTGTGGTCTACCCATGGCATCCTAATGATCCGTATGTATCTTCCTCACTGATGACACCATGGCCTTCCAGCCTTGATATGCATCATGTGTTTGGTTTTGTTCCTTCAGCTCAGAACCAGGATTCCTCCAGTTCTCCTCCTACTCTCAAACCTGTGTGCACACTTGTGTATATCTAAGTATATTGGTATTGGGTAAACAGGTCGACCCATTGTGACAGAGCACTTTGGATCTTCCCTTTGAATTTGAATGACTCCTCTTCTTATGAAGCTGGGCTTATTGACTGAAGGCCATTATCATGGTGAGATGAATGAGAGGAAGTGGTTACATAAGCTCTTTCCTCCTTTTGTGTTTATAGCTACCCAGAAGTGAACATCAATATTTAAATGTCTGGATTATCTGAGGCTTGTAAAAAACCAATTAGCTATTCCTCGGGCCCAGTGTTTGGAGCCTTTGTGGGGCAGAGCATGGAACTGTTTAGTTCTTGTGGTCAGAGGAAGTGGACTCGGAGAAAGGGTTTGAGGGGTAAGGGTCATTGCTGGGTTAGTGGGGTCTTATGGAAGAGTCCACACTGAAAGAAGAGGCCAGACCCAAATCAGGAGCCTGGGGTAGCCCTTGGGAGGCAGTTAGTGGAGGATGAAGCATCAAGAATCCTGGCTACTTTGGGAACATTTGGGGGGAACATGCCTTTAATTTTGAACAGTTAGGACCATCTCTGCCTTCAAAACAATCCTGCCAGGTTGGAAACGCTTACTGAACTGCAGTAATTCTGCTTCTTTGAAATGAAGATGTCTGCTCCTTTTGGAGGTTACACATTCCTAGGTAGATACGGGGCCTGATTCTCAAGCAGAAATGATTCTCTGCAGGGACATCTATTCTTAGGCTGGAGCAAACGGCCTTGACCCTTGGGACTAGGGCTCATGTTTATTAGGTATTCATTTCGTTAGTCCAGACTCCTAGGATGTCTGTCAGGAGACCAGAGTTCTTGCCTCATTGGTATTCCTTTTCCTAGTTGGAGACATCATTAGCTGTCAAGGCAATATTCATTTATCTATTTCTTCTTTATTAATAGAACTTCCTTTCTGTTTCTGGATGATGGTTTCCAGGAAAGAATTTACCTCCTTCATCAAGGAGAACAGGTTTAACTGGCGTAGCACTTCCTGACTTGAGCTCAGACACACTGTCTAGAGAAATGGGATAAGCATGTGGCTAATAAAAGTAAAGAGAACAAGGTCAGCTTTTTAGCAATTATTTGTTGAGCACATGCTATGTTTTTTTTTTGTTGTTGTTTTTGTTTTTTGTCCCATGGACTGGACACTGCCACTATCACAGTCTCTACTAAGACTGAGGCCAAATCTGCTGCCATAGCTAACTTCCCCCCATCATCTGACTCTGTTAGGCTTTCTTACATGCCCATGAACTGGCAGTTTCAGAGAGTTAGTGGAAGGATTAGAGCCTCTGCCAGACCCTCTCTTCTTTATGGATAGAGTGCTAGAACCATCACGTTGCTGAAATATGGTCTGACAACTGGTACAGGAGACTAGAACATTCTGGAAAGAACAGGTCAATGCTAAGTCGCCAAAAATTCATAGTGGTAAATATAACATACCCATCCAGAGATAGCTACAGTTTTCAAAGTACAGACCAGTAGATGTAACTTTTATCATTATTCTAACAGTTTTAAAGTGTATCTGATCTTTATCAAACAGATTCAGACAGAGTACATATTCTGAGCCTCAAAACATTAAGATTGCTTTTATGGAATATGACTATTATCTGAATTTTTATTTAAAAAGAAAAATATGTGTGCCTATGTGGCAATTTCAGCTGGGAACGGCTGTGGCATATTTAAATATAAACAATCTCTGAACAGGATTGAATTCTCTATACAAGTGAATTCGTTTTCTTAAAAGTGATGGTATTCCGTTGGGAGGTTAAGGTGATTCTTTTTCATTAGACTCTTTCTAGATTTTATTTCAAATGCTTATCAACATTTAAATTCTCATTCTGTAAAGACAAAGCTACATAACAGTCCTGATCTTCACTTAAATTTATATAGAACAAAAGTATCAAAAATGACCAAACTGCGTTACTCTGTTACCCCATGACCTTAGCAGATAGAACTGACTAATCAAGAAGAGCATCTGTTACATACTACCTGGACATGATCTGGGGTTGCCCTCAGTGCCAGTCTGGATGCAGCTCAACTGCCAGTTCTGGAGCTGTCTTCCATATTGAGCTGAGCTCAGGGATTTGTTGTGTTTACCCAGAATATGCTTGTTCTAGAAAGAGTGCCCTGCTTCTGGAAACAACCTTCAAAACTTGGGAGTTCAAATCCGAAGTGGTTCCACAGATAGATGCTATTTGCTTAAACTCTAGCCTGTGGTATCTTGGAATTCAAACCATGTATCATCCATCAAGTTAAAGTTCTGAAGGATGTGGTAGGAAAATGTCCCAGTAGTGGCTTTGGGGGCCTTTTTCTAGGGACATTCTGTACGATGCTACACGAAGGGGTGAACTTCACCCATTTGGAAGCACACCAGCATCAGAAGAGAGAGATCACTGTCAAACAGCCATTTGCATCCATCAGCAGTGGTTCTATACTGCTGATCTGCCATTCCTGTCAAATTTTAAGAAACTATTTCTCAATCCAATGTGATATGGAATTTCATGGACAATCCTGGAGAATTAAGAAGTCTAATCTGCTTTTCTTTCCTCAGTCCTTAACAGGGGTTAGGAGAGAGGTTAGTTTTTACCTACTTCCTTTGCCCACCCTCGAAACCACACAACATAGGCAAAGATTTGATTTATTAAATTAAACCCTAAGGAAACAGAGGTTAAGAGCAAAAGAGTGTGGGTGATATTTAGCTGGACTATATTTTTGGCAATGATGACTAGTTAATTGTGATGTTGCAAGAGAAATCCCAAACCTGAATACAGGAGCCAGGAATTGCTTAATCCCTAAGGAAATCCAGGGCCCTCTAAGTTTTCCTGAATCAACTGTAGTAAGCTAGAGGGCTATGAAAATTCCCCAAGTCCCTTTCCTCTATCTTCCCGTTGCAGCTGAAGAAAATGGAGGAAGGAAACTATCCAGCTGGCAAAAGCTGAGTTTCCAGATTGGCCAATTAAAGAGCTCAATGTATTGCCAGGAAAATGATTCAACACTGTGATGCCAATGACACCTACTAAAGCCATCATTTATTTTATTATTCTCATCAAGCTAGATACTGTGTGTGTGTGTGGGGGGGGGAATAATGGGATTACTTTCTTGCCAAGGCTACACCACATACACACACACACACACACACATTGGACTGGGGTGGGGGAATGAGAGAAGGAGACAGAGAGAGAAGGACAGGGAGAGGAACAGGGAGACAGAGGGAGAGGGAGAGAGAGATCTCAAATTACATTGGAGTATTGGGGAGTAAGAATCAGCAACTTGTGTCCTTGTCTTTTCCTCATTTCTAAGTGAGGAGTCTCGACTGTGGTCATAGTCATTTTCTACCAGCATTAACTGTCAGTGATGGAAGAATCACTTTTGCATGCTGTGGATGGGATCAGACCACCCTCTGATTCTGGATATTACACTAGCAGCACTGAGGTGGAATGATTGTATCTGTGGTTAAATGTGGGATTATTCTGTTTTGTAAATCCGTGGCTATATTGGTTATCTATTTCCACAAAAATTCTGTTAACATTCAACCACAAGATTCAGTAGCTTAAAACAACAATCTTTTTCTTTAGCTCTTGAGTTTGTGGCTTCGTTGGGCAGTTCTAGTCTTGGCCAGGCTTGGCTGATCTTGGCTGAGCTTACTCATAGGTCTGTGACTCAACTGGTGGTTTGGCTGCTGGCTTACTGGTCTAGAATAGACTCATCTAGAACCATCTGGCTCTGCCTACATTGTCTTTCCTCCTCCACAAACCAGCTTGGGCTTGTTCTGATGTTGGTGGCAGGGTTCTGAAAGAAGCAAAAGCACATAGGGCCTCTTGAAATCAGATTTACTCTATAATTAATCCCTTATATCCTACCCTGCTGACTTTAGCAAGTCACAAAAGATGTGGGAAAATAGATTCTACTTTTTTTTATTTTCTATTAAGTTGATCTTCTTTATTATTATTATTTATTATTATTATTATTATTGTTATTATTATTATTTTTTTTTTGGTTTTTCAGTCTTCCCCCCCCCCCAGACAGGGTTTCTCTGTATAGCCTTGGCTGTCCTGGAACTCACTCTGTAGGCTCCCAGGGTCCACCCTCTAACAGTTCCTCATTCCATTCCTCCACCCCTATCTCCAAGAGAATTTCCCCACCCACCCCACCAGACTTCCCCATTCCCTGGGGCCTCAAGTCCCTCGAGGGTTAGGTGTGTGTTCTCTCACAGAAGCCAAATGAGGCAGTCCTCTGTTGCATATGTATGTTGGGGGGGGGCTCATATCAGGAGGTATATATTGCCTGGTTGGTGGCTCAGTGTCTGAGAGATCTCAGGAGTCCAGGTTAGTTGAGACTGCTGGTCCTCCTATAGAGTCACCCTCCTCATCTTCTTCCAGCCTTTCCCTAATTCAACCACAGGGGTCCCCAGCTTCTGTCCATTGGTTGGGTGTAAGTACCTGCATCTGTCTCAGTCAGCTGCTTGTTGGGCCCCTTGGAAGGCAACCATGCTAGACTCCTGTCTGTAAGCACACCATAGTATCAATAATAATATCAGGCTTGGATCCTTCCCTTGAGCTTGATCCCAGTTTGGGCCAGTCAGTGGGAGGACCCTCTAGAATGTACCAGAGACCTGGGAGCTGAGAGATGCTCAGGACTCAGAGGGAGGGTCCTTGTAGAGCCCACCTCCAGTAGAAAGACAGGACATCAAGTGGAGGGATGTGGTTGCCATCCCACAGTCAAAAACTCTGACCCAGAATTTTCCCTATCTAAAAGAACTGTGGTGACAAAAATGGAGAAGAGACTGAGGGAAAGGAGGTCCAGTGACCAGCCCATATTGAGATCCAGGGGTCCAGCTCTACTTTCTTTTTTAAATAAAGCATTTTGGAGATGAGTGTTTCAATATTTAGCTCAGGCTGGCTTTGACCTTGCAATCATTCTGCCTCAGTTTCTTGAGTAGCTGATATTATAAGCACATGTAATTGTTCCCAGTTTCGTTTCCATCTCTTGGTGGAAGTTACTACAAAATCACACAGTAAATACTGTGACTGTGGGTAAAGTGGAGAACTACAAACATTTTTCCAACCAGTTAACCACAAAATCACTTGGGAAATTATGTAAATAAGAGGAGAGAGTATTTGAAAGATGTGGTGGCCAAGAGATGGCAGAATCTCTTTATCATTCAGATCTTCCCAACAGTCTTGTTATTTTATAAGCAGCTTATACCTCTCTTCTAAGAAGTCCCTATTTTAACCATAGACCTTACTATCAGAAAACTTACTGTTGACTGTTTCCCTGGCCATAGTGATGATTATCCAGAGATGGACATCTGTCCCAACCTTGGTTAATCAGCTATCTTACACCTTATCCCATAGCTCAACTTTATGTTTTTTCCCCCATCCTTGGAGATGATCCAGCTTGATGAAGGCCACTCAAAATGCTTCTGACAGTGGGAGGTGTGAGAATTCATGAATCCAGGAACTGACATCACTCACAGCCTCATGGACAAAGCAAGCTTATGACACTAAAATTGACACCTGGAGAGTACCTAGACAATGGGGAAATAAAACCTCAGGTTGGTCCAGTCCCTTTTACAATAGTTCACAAACTTTGTCATACCCATTGTTCCCATGCATTGGTTTTGGAAGGCAATTCTTACTCTCTTCTTTTCCAATGCAATCTAGGAGCTGGTTCTTAGGAGCTGGTCTAACAAACCCAGGTAACATATATAGAATGAGGCTTGGAGGGGGGCGCTTGCTGCTTTTTAGCATCTTTTCACTGTGGTCTTACTTATTCTGTTAGAAAGATATATAAGCTTGAACACTTTAACATCTTCAATATCTAGCTCAGCGTCATCCACGTTTTGAAGTCCCTTTCCTGTCTTTTCTGCTACATCCATTTCTTCTTTATGCTTTCGATGTACCTCACACATATGTTAGAGGTACCCATATCACTTACGTTTACAGTTCTATCTGCATCCATCTAGTTAAATTGTGATTCTTTCCTTTAGGCTAGACATTTTAAAAAAATCTTACTTATCTTTGTATTCTTGGATCATAGCATTGCATTGATTTTAATAAAAATGCAAGTATTCTAAAGATTAGTCTATTAAAACTTTAAGCCATTAATATCCTAGCTTGAATTCATTGATAAACATTATTTAAGAATAGACTTACTCACCCATCAGTAACTCTAAATCTTGGCTGCACAGTTGAATCACCTGGGGAGCTTTATAAATATATTGGTGCTTGAGCTTCACCCCAGACCAATTAAATCTGAATTTCTGGGATTGGGGCCCAGCCATCAATATTTTTAATAGATTTCCAAGTGGTTCTAATATGCAGCCAGGATTAAGAAGCACTGCCCTGAATGTAGTTTCTGTCTGACACAAAGAGCCAGAGTCAAAGGAAAGATTGCATCCAGCTGGGAGTAAGGCATGATGAAACGGGGAGTTTTGAATTAAATGTTAATGGATGGGTAGCATTTCAGTCGCAAAACATAAAGGGAGAAAAAAAGACCATGTAGGTGTCGAAGGCACTGTGAATATACCGGAAAGGTGTACGCAGCTGACCACAATGGAAACATTCAGGGTAGGGCAAAATAGCATTTACTGCATGCTTTGTGCTACTAGTCACTCATTTGTCAATTAATCCTCACAATTATAACTTAGGGAGAGAAATAGTTTGTGGATGAAAAGAACAGAGAACATAAGCATTTGCCTAAGATCATACAAGTGGTAGTTAGAGGTGGACTTAATGCCAGGTCTAAGAAGATCTCCAGGCCACAGAGCATCCAATCCGAACCAGGCCTGGAAGGAAGGTGAGTGGCACCTGCTAGCTGCTACCTGTTTCCTGACTTCTGTCTCCACCAATTGAAACTAATGAAGGGTTTGTGGGCTCAGCCCAGGACTATCTGTTTTCATGAGTAGATATCAACAGGGTTGGTGCTTTTGGCTGTGGCCTACATTCCCTAACCAGGTAGATTTAGCCTGGTTGTTCTCGGACATGAGCTCATGTCACATGCCTAGCTCCCTGTGTACCACCTATCTGATTCAAAAGTTAAAGGACGGAGGGAAACTTAACTTTGAGCTGCAATGATTTCCAACAATGATGATTCTAAGAGATTGTTTTGTGCCTCCAATATTTCCTACTCATTTTACTTCAGATTTTTGAAATGACTGCAAATCATTCCATTCTGTTCTTAGCCACCAAATCTGCCTTTCTTCCTCCAAGCAGACCACAACATCTTGACCACTTCCCACCTAAAGCTTCGGTCTCCTCTCTCTCAACTGGCTTCACGCTGCCGCACCACAAGTTGGATGCAGCTAAGTTAAGGCAGAGAACGGATTGTGTTCTTCAAGTTAAACACCAGAGATTTATTGTCCAATTTTCTTTAACACAACAGTGCTAGACCAAAAGGGAAATCAATAGAGAGATTTTTCTAGAGCCAGAAAGTGACACTAGATGGAGTTAAGAAATGTATTTTCTAGAACTTTCTTATTGCAAATGGAAAAAAAAAATGAAACTACCTTAAACTAATTTAAGCAAATAGAAGAAAAAAGATAACTAACACTCTAAAAATGTATTGCTTATATCTTCAGGGAAGATTTGATCAGTATTCTCTGCTTTGTGTTCATTATATTCATAGACACCATTTTTTAAATTTATTTATTTATTTATTTATTTATTTGGGTTTTTTTTGAGACAGGGTTTCTCTGTATAGCTCTGGCTGTCCTGGAACTCACTCTGTAGACCAGGCTGGCCTCGAACTCAGAAATCTGCCTGCCTTTGCCTCCCAAGTGCTGGGACTAAAGGCATGCGCCACCACTGCCCAGCTCATGGACACCATTCTTAAACTCTGGGTGAATTGCCTTTAGTTTTAAGACTGACTATATTATAGCTAATGCCAGTCATGTTAGGAGCAAAATATTCTTAAAATTTTATACTTACTCAATACTTATAATCAACACTGTGACTAGATTAGTTTGGTTTTGTACCCATTGCCAGATCAATCAATACACACAAACAGATGTAATTTTGTTGAAAAGATGGCCTAGCTCATATGCCTATCTCTGACAAACATGGCTAAGGAATTTCAGTGCTTTAGTAGTATAAGCATCAATCACACGAGACATCTCAAGCAACTTGGTCTGAAATTGGGATAAAATAACTGCACAAAGGAAATTGAAAATCTAAAAATCAGAGGGGGAAAGACAGAGAGGCCACAGAGGCAAATATGGCAGTGACCATTACAATAGTTCAAAAGCTTAGATTTGGAGCAAATGGAGTTTCTTCTCGCATGTAGCTAAGATGAGAGCCACAACAAGATTGGCCTTACTAGGCTATAGTTCACACATCTAACCCCATGGCAACTGCCATACTGCCACCATACAAATCAGATGAACTATGAGCCAGCAAATTCTTGCTCATCTCTTCTGCTTGATGCTTAAACTATAAAGCATCCTGTGCTTTAGGAAGTTTATAACAACGTCTCTATCTTCATGCTGATGGATACGATGGTTAATTGAGTTTCAAGTGTTAACCTCAATGTGTCATTTGCATATGTATTTCAATTTCATCACCAACCTTTTTTGTCCAAGCTTTAATGAATCATTCATTAACTGGATGAAATGTTCTACTTTTACATATTATTTGAATTTTTATCAGTAAGTAGAAAAATAAGCCACTCAGTAAGAGCTAGAGAAACATCTCGTTCTGTTGGGAAGAAAACCCTATTAGAAAAAAAAAAAAACCTTTGTGTTTGGTTATCATGCTTAATAAATGATACCTTAACATATTAAAGTAACAGTCAGAACACACAGACTGATAAAATGGCTGTATTCACATTACACAATTCCATCATAGTCCTTAGCATGGTAGTGAACAAAGCTGGCATAGAATGACTAGGAGGCCTATGGCAATGATGTTCTGTTAGACCTTTGAATATGGGGCATTAACACAGATACATCAAAATGTTGGCTTCTTTCTTTCTTTCTTTCTTTCTTTCTTTCTTTCTTTCTTTCTTTCTTTCTTTTTTCCTTTCTTTCTTTCTTTCTTTCTTTCTTTCTTTCTTTCTTTCTTTCTTTCTTTTAGTTTTTCGAGACAGGGTTTCTCTGTGTAGCCCTGGCTGTCCTGAAACTCACTCTGTAGACCAGGCTAGCCTCAAACTCAGAAATCCTCCTGCCTCTGCCTCCCATGTGCTAGGATTAAAGGTGTGCACCACCACCGCCCAGAGGCTTCATTCTTTTAAGTATTTACAATAATCACTAAGGATAGGGAAGGACAAATATCTGGTTTAAATGAAAAGGCCCAGAACAGAGAGCATTCATGAGTAGCAGGAACTAAAAGTTCACTGAACTCATTTTAGGACCTTCCTTGTCTACCATCTTAGCTCAGTTCATCTTGCTTATACTGACATTTCTCTTGTTTTTCCTCCATCATTGACAGTTTTATATTTTATTGATTACCTTTCAAGAAAAAGTTTGAAAGCTATCAACTGTCATCCTCAATATTAAAATAAAATATATTTCCAGAGAGAAAGGCAATAGAGTATTTAAAATTCTGGTCTTTGTAGATTGACTCACTCCAAACCATCAATCACTTTTGGCAATATGATTTGCAGAAGTTAATGGACTTACTTTCGCCTTAGCTTTTTATCCATGTAATGTTAAAATAGAGTAAATAATAGTGTATGCATCTTAGGAACTTCTACACAGAATATACACTTAACATATGACAGTTATGATCATTAACATCATCACACGAAAGAGAATTATATATGTGGGGGGAAGTTACCATGGTGACTAAGGATAATATTTTATATATAATACATGTAAAATATGCCATAAGAAAATGTGATTGGGACATATTTTTAAATCATAGTCTGATAAAATTATTCTCCTTTTTAAGACCCTTGGCCCTTGTTTTTAATGGAGACATGAGTGCAGGCTGCTTGAGACCATTTTATTTTGGCCAAGCAAACACAGCATGCTTACTCTCATACACAAGGAGAATGAAACATACCACGAGCTGTTTTCTCTTCACTTCCATTAGCCGGAAGTCCTTGGCCAAAAGCCTCCTGTGAGCCTGTATACAGAGACACAGCTCACTTCCTACAGGGCTGTACAGCTCATTCTGCTTCTCAGACACGTGTTCTACTTGTTCATTCCACCCCTCTCTAGCCTTTCTCTGGGCATGGAGGTTACCCTCACCAAGCAATGTGGGCTTTGGTTAGGATCTAGAACTGGAATTTAGCAGAGATGTGTGGTTGGGGTACCAATTCCTTAGGTTCTCCTTGTCTAACTACTATTCATGAACTATATCTATCCCTTTGGTAGTTCTTCCCACTGGTCATTCCAAGCTAGGTACCTTTGGATGCTCCATTTTTGCATCTTTTATGTCAACAACTTTCTACATCCAAGTCCTTCTCCCATGGAACTGCATTATCCCTTGCTGGTTACTCTAAACCCTGCTCAGTCTGTACAGTCTATTAAACTCTCCACTGTTCTTTCTGGGCATGCCATGTGTTTTTTTACTCTACATATTATCTACTCCCTATGTATAGTTTAATCTTATGCATTATGACAAAGTTCTGACCAATCAACCTTTCTTCCATCCTAATACATTAAACAAACAAAAGCAACAAAAACGTCTAACCAAACAGACATAGCTTTGTTCCAAGTTCTTCTGACAAAACTAATATGATTTCTGAAGGCACAGTCACATGAATAAGTTTCTACCACTACTGGAAAAAATATTAATAGAGATGAGATTGAAAGGAAAATTCACTCTTGAATTTGTGACCCTCATGCTAAACAGTGCCTTTAAAATTATAGAAAGATACATCTCCTTTCCTTTTTATTTCACATGCTATATTGAGAATTCTCCTTGATGCTTATAACTTTAAATATGGTATTTTTCCCATTAAGATCATGCAGGGTACCTTTGACATCTTCCTTCTATATGTCACAAAGGTTGCAAATTATTTTTGTTTAAGGATTGGTATGAAATTTTATTCTGGGACCAAATATGTTACTCTGGAAACAGGTTCAAAGAATTCATTATTGGACTCAGATCTCATAATTGGAAACAAATTCACACATCTCAAACTCCTTAATTAGCACATGCCAGACTCCCCTTCATTTTCATTGTTGGAAGTCACTTCGTTGATATTAAGTTTTTTTATCCTTCTGAAAAGCTCATCTCCTTGTAACCTTTCTACATTACCATATATGCCTTCTATTACACTGAAAACATTCTACCATAGAACAGTCAAAGCAAAGCAGGAAAGATGATCCTTGAAACAAGGGCCAAGGGAGTTCAAACCTAAGTTAGGAGAGAATAAAAGGGAAAAAGTTGTCTTCTGGCCAGAACAGATTTTAGTCACTTTTAGCTCTGGGTATATAAGGAACCATGTAAGGAGCCCTCTCTGGTGGGCCTGCTCACAAGCTCGTATTAGTGTCTGGCTTGGCTGCCTTTCCGGCTCTTCTCACAGGGAAGTGGACTGCACTGCACAGAGGTGCAGAATCCTATACGAAATCCAAGAAGTTTTCTACTAAATCAAAATACTCCAGAATTCATTAAGTGTAAGTGAGAAATTCTGAAATCACTCCCACGTTGTCTGGTAGAGATGGTTCTTTCTTTCTTTCTTTCTTTCTTTCTTTCTTTCTTTCTTTCTTTCTTTCTTTCTTTTCTCATTTCTTTTATTAGATATTTTCTTTATTTACATTTCAAATGTTATCTTTTTCCTGGTATTCCCTCAGAAATCTCCACCCCCTCCCTATCTCCACCCCCCCCCCCCCCGCTCACCAACCCCCACTCTTGCTTCCTGGCCCTGGCATTCTCTTACACTGGGGCATGGAGCCTTCACAGGACCAAGGGCCTCTCCTCCCATTGATGACCAACAAGGCCATCCTCTGCTACATAACTAATGTACATTTGCAACCTTGCGAGGTGGCTCACGCCTCCAACTCCAACACTCAGGAGGCAGAGGGAGGAAGATTATTGTACATTTGACACCAGCTTGAGATAGGAAATGAGTTCCAAAACTGTTTGAGGATACAAAGTAAGACCCTGTCTCCTTCGCTACTCCCTCAAAACAAAACAAAACAACAACAACAATGTATTTGCAGTAATATATCTTTGTCTAGGAATGTGTTATGTAGTTTTAAATCATCATCAAGAGTATAACTATTGCCGGGCGTGGTGGCGCATGCCTTTAATCCCAGCACATGGGAGGCAGAGGCGGGCGGATTTCTGAGTTCGAGGCCAGCTTGGTCTACAGAGTGAGCTCCAGGACAGCCAGGGCTATAACAGAGAAACCCTGTCTCAAAAAAACAAACAAACAAACAAACAAAAAAAAGGGTATAACTATCATTTTTCTAGATCCTACATTGACAAGATTCTTGCTATTCAAAGAGTGTTCTGTGGAGCAGGAAGTTGACATTGCCTAAGAATTAGTTAGAAATACAGAATACCAGGCCCTGTGGAGATCTTCTGAACCAGAATGTATATTTTATGTTGATCACCAGATGACCTGTGTTTAGCCATATTTGTTTATGAAGTTAACCCTTCTTACATACTTCAGACCTTTGAATCATAGAGGGGTTTCAGACATCACCCAACCCTGCAGTCTTCCTCTTAGTATTGCACTGGGTTCTCTTCTCACAGAGTATCAGTGTCAGTTGGGTTTCATTGAAGGTTTAGAAAGTCCTGCTGGTGAAATAATGTGAATAGTTGACATCAGGGTTTCTCAGAATCATGAATACATTAATATCCGTTTTGATTCTAGGGTGGCATAGTAAAATTATAAAACAGTATTACAACACAACTGAACCTGGTACATCATTTTCACAGACATTTTGTAAACTAGGGTGTCTGTCTTAGTCCATTCTGGGTAGTACTTCATGTTTAATCAGCAGTAGGAACGTATTTCCTGAAGTTCTAGAAGTTGAAAAATGCAAAATCAAGGCAGCAGAAGAGTCAGGGTTTGGGTGAGGGCTCTGTGGAGCAGGGTCTTGGCATCTCCTGGGGGTGATGTTTAGTGAGGGCTCTCTGCTCCCAAGACTCTACTTTGCTGACCTGGCAGAAGGGTAAAGGACAAAAGGTACAACAGACCCCTCCCCCCAGCTCAATTCTAAAGTCGCTATTCCCATTTATGAGAGCTGAATTCTCAAGACGAAGCTAGTCCTCCAATCCATACCTCTTAATACCATTGCACTGAGGATAAATTAAATTTCAGCAACAAGTGTTCAAACCATAGCACCACCCTTTAACTTGGGGGTGAGGGGGAGATGTGTTCAGTTTTATCCTCTCATTTAAGAGACTCATATTCTTTGATTTTTTCACTTCTTTATTTGGCAGACATTGGTACTTTATTCTAATACCCTATTGTTTGTTCTTTAAAACTGGTATGTGACTACTGCTGTTCTGCTTATAAAAGATGACCAAAATACAATGACTCCTTATTCTATTCTGTGCTGTTTTTCTGATGTGGGAGAGTGGGCCAGTGCCAAGAACTGTGAATGTTGGAGATGTTACCCAAGAGCTCACAGGTTAGCTGACTCAAGGCTCATGGAAGCTGAAAGAAGACACAAAACTCTTGTGTGAGAGAATAATGTCTGTATTACTCATTTTGTATTAATCAACATCTTGTTGACTTTCAAGCCCTTTTGATATGACATACCTATTGAAGGCTGTTCATAGAGTGAGTTTGAATTCAAGATGAGGATCTTTGAACACAGGTTACCCAAATCTGCCCTTAGCCCTCCAAAAAGACATTATCTTTATTTTACTGGAAATAAAACAAATCTCTCTTTTACTTCTGAGGGTGACTTTCTCTTTCAGTATTATTTGCTATACAAATGTCCTTGGGGAGATAGTCTTGGATCAAGACATTTAATGTTTATGCTCACTGAGTGTGCAGTAAAATGAAGGACCTGTGGAGTTTATCTACTATTTTTGTGGAATCTCAGTATCTGTTTTTCTACATGGTTGTTTGGGAAATTCTGGCAGATGAAACTTTATTATGTTCAAAATATAGCTTCTAAAATAACTCTGAGCATATGGTGGGGGTGGGGTCATCCTTTGAGACAGCAGGAAGGACCAGAGCTTGGAAAAATACACATGAGTGTAACTTGTCTTTAGCTACTTTGTGGGTTGTTCTTTCTTCCACCCTTCTCTACCCCTTTTCTTCCACTATTTCAACCCACTAACACTAGATAAGATAGAGAAAAAAGATAGAAAAGGAAAGAGATTCTTGAATAAAGTCAGGAGTCAGAAAGGGGATGACATTATCCTAAGACTACTTCCTGCTGATTAGGGACCTGGAATTCCTTGGGGCAAGTTTAATCTTCACCTGTCAGGATATCTAATTTCTTTTTCTTCTGTTTCTTCTTTGTGCATGACAACTTAACAAACCATAACCAACCATAAACAACAACAACTAAAACCAACCAACAACTAACCAACAATCAACCAACAACTAACCAACAATCAACCAACAACTAACCAACAACCAACCAACAACTAACCAACAACCAACCAACAACCAACCAACAATCAACCAGCAACTAACCAACAATCAACCAACAACTAATCAACAATCAACCAACAACTAATCAACAATCAACCAACAACCAACCAACAGTTCACCATGCCCCTTGAGGATTTAGCATTTGTATATGCTCTGAAAAGTCCCCAGACTTCCCACTATCACACAATCTCAGGGATTATCTGCAGCTGGAAACACCATGACCCTGCTAGACCACAAGGCAAATCATAGGCAGCTGCTGTGAACATTCTGAAGCAGCCCTATATCCCATGCCTGAGATTAAAAAGAAAACATACTCATATAATATTCCTGTGTTTTTTTTAAAGAAACCATAATTCCAGAATTGTCACTACACATGAGAGATATTATTAGCCACAGTGCACACCCTTGCATCACTTCCCTATAATGTGTACACAAGTATGCACTTTGCTATTAAGCAAACATAGCCTAGTTTGTGTCCATAGGAAGAAGAGAGTACTGATTTTGGAGGAAACCCACAGTTACTACCACACTGCCAATTTTGATAATGATTTTGATAGTGTGAAGAGACACCATGACCAAGGCAACTTACAAAAGAAAACATTTAATTTTGGGCTTGCTTAGAGCTTTAGAGGTTTAGTCCATTATCATCATGACAGGGACTATGGTGGCAGGCAGGTAGGCATGGTGCTGGAGATGTTACTGAGAGCTATCTCCTGATCTTCCAGGAAACAGGCAGAGAGTGAGAGTAGGCCTGGTGTGGGCTTTTGAAATCATAAAGCCCACTCCCAGTGATACATCTCCTCCAACAAGGCCATACCTCCAAATCCCTCCCAAATAGTTCCACTAGCTAGAGACCAGGTATTTAAACATGAGCCTGTAGGGCCATTCTCATTCAGATCACCACATGTGGGAAACACTATCCTAGTGAGAAATGCAACTATGAATAAATATTCCAGTCAAGGTCACTGCTGTTATCAAGGTAAGGCTGATATAAGATTCCATGAAATTTAGGGAACTGGCTTTTTAATACGAGAGATGCCATTGCTAATTTGCAATATAGCAGTTATAGACTTTAACAGCTTTCTATTTATTTATAAGTAGCTTGTGGCAAGTTTTTCCTTGTAGTTTATCTAACTAACCTTTTAAAGTATGCCTTATGCATTACTTCTCCTCCCCCCCCAAAAAAATTCTGTTGCTGCTGTTAGGTTAATAGATTTTATTATGTTAAAGAGCAAGCTTTATTATAAGTCTCAAAACAGACTGGGACATTTTTAAGAATTTTACTCACATGTTTTGATTTATCAAAGCATTTTACATTTACTTAAAAAAAATTCCATTCCCTAGAGAAGTCCATAATGTACTCAGTGCAAATTGAACATCAGAGATCTAATGCAGTCAAATGACAGAACGAAACTCAAAAGAAATATGGAGGCTTTGCACTTTAAAGAAAAAAAAATCTGTTTTTGTGTTACATTATGTTATAAGTATTATGGAAATATCTGTAAGCTATACATCACCCATGTACAAAAAACATTGTTTGTGCACAAACATATATAATAAAGTTTATTTTAAAAGGATTCTGTTTAAAGTTATAGTGTGTGGGGAAAAAAAAGCATATTGTGACATGGTTGCTTAGAGGTTTAGATTGTGATCCCTAAGATCCAAGATTTAACTGTGAGGGATATTTAAGTTATATAGTCTAAAGATTTGAATTTCATTTTGTGCTCAACAAAGGCATGTTTTAACAATAACATTTATTGAGCATGTACCATATACCTAACACAAGGATGTCATTTCTTCTTTCAATACCTCAAGAAAGTAATAGCTTATGTCCTCCTTGTCACCCTACTCCTCAAACCCATTTTCCATGAGAATATTCAGGACAGGTCTAACTGGACCCCTGTCATCTTAGAGACACTAAGGTGTGGCCTGTCACCTTCCTGTGAATGCCTATCTTTCTAGGTTCAATTCCAGTCCATGGTGCTGAGCAGACCATGTGGGAGCTGCAAAGGTGCTCTGCACACTCCCCTACATTACTTTTTAGTGTTTCTGTCTCATAGGGGCAATAGAAGACTACACAGGCCCACAGTTTCCTTGTCATTCATATCTGCAAAGGATGACTTATTTTCTAAGCCTCTTATTTTATCATCTCTTATGATTTCACTAAGATGCTGGCTTAAGATGACCTGTCCCTGTGCCTACCTGTGAAGTCCCTGGTGCTGTCTGGTTACATGCCCAACTTAAAACTGCATATCTGATACTTCTATTGCCATGTCACTGCAAGGCACAGAATAGCTTTCAGTTCTTGTTTATGCTTCTTGACATCAGTGCAACCTTCCAGAGAAGCAATCTCAATACTATTGTGTTATGTTTTTAATTGACTTACTGGCATGTGCAAATTGTTTATGCTTCTACAGTCGAAACTGTGTAAAGAGTAAAATATTGGTTTCTCCATTGTATACCATTTTTTTCTTCCTAACAACCCATAATGTCTTGATGCATGCCTGATTTTTTGAATTTTGTCTTTTTATTTCTCAATTACTATTGGACGCCCCCATCCCTCATGATGTGTGTGTGTGTGTGTGTGTGTGTGTGTGTGTGTGTGTGTGTGTGTGTTTAACCCTTGGATAAATGTCAGTATATTACAATGACTTTAAGATACATGTTTTTCACTTTTTTTAAAAAAAAAATCTTTGAAATCGGGATGTAACTCCATTTGTAATTCTTATAACTTATTAGAAGATAAAATGTACATTTTAAGTAATCCGTGGCGGTCTTGGATATACTGATGTAAAGCTAAAACAATCATAACAAAGAGCCTGAGATTGAAGAGAGCCTTTTACTTCTCCAAGATCCTGATTGGCAACAAGTGCCTTTTACAGGGCTCATCCCCAGGAGAGCAGAAGCCAGAACTCTTGCCAAACAGACAATACCTAGTGATAAGGAAAGAGGAAGACCAGTTAGAAAAAGTTCTTAGCCCATGTTTACTGCTGGTGAGAAATCAGATTGGAGCCCGGATCCCTTTTACTCTGTATTATAACACAACGCTTTGGTTTTCTTTTTCCTCCTTTTGCATTTTTTTGTTTTGTTTTGTTTTGATTTTGTTTCTTTTTTGAGACAGGGTTTCTCTTGTAGCCCTGGCTATCCTGGAACTCACTCTGTAGATCAGGCTACAGAGATCCATCTGCCTCTTCTAGCGCCAGTACTAAACCACCACACCTGGCTCCATAATACAGTACTTCATCCTGTGGTTTTGAGTAGTGTTTGGTTATACCATCTTAAATACAAGAATTTAGCCTTGCAATTTTCTGAGATATCCAATATCTCCAGCATTTTGATCGGAAACAGAATTAATTTGTATTTTTAAGCGTTTAAATACTTAAAGTATATATTTTCTTAAATGTGAAGTGAGGGTAACAGGAGCATGTGGCAAAAACTGTAAAAGTAGCAAAGGACAGACATAGAAAAATGATGATTCCACCTTGTGCTCCGGCAGCTGCTCAGCAGTATTCCCTGGAGGTTAGCACCACTTGCCCTTGTATGTGTTTGGGAGTATCCCATGTACAAGTATGGACCTTAACTATCTCCTACATTGAGCGTATATTAAAACATCACATTGTAACCACGAATATGTGTAATTACAGTCAGCTAAAAAAAACAAACAAAACAAAACAAAGAACAAAGACAAACAACTACAAAAAAGAAGGTTCAGGAGGATTCTCTCTCTCCCTCTCTATCTGAAGTGGACAACAGCTAAGCAACAACCCTCAAATGGTCAAAAAGGAGGAGTGGGGTGGGCAGAACATCCTCAGCCTGCAGAAATAGTTATGAAATATTGGAAAGACCCTAGTATACTGGAGTGGCCCCCTGTGCACTCACCCATACTGCGTGGGGTACAGGGCAAGTCTGGGAGGCTGGGGTTCACTGGAGGAGGCATCGAAGGCAGATGGTGTTCACAGGTCCCACCGCCTTCACACACTGTATTTCCTTTTATACCCGAGTTAGAGGAAGTGTCAGAGCAAATGCACGAGTGGTATCTGGACAGCCTTCAGGGCCAGAATGAGAAACTGTGGCTTAAGGCACTGAAATGATGAGAAGGTCTTGTTCCTGGAGAAAAGGAAACACTGAAGGCCAGGAAGGTCCATTGAGTGCACATCACCCTTCGATGCTGCAGGCAGTTTGAGAGATGGAAAGAGCTGGCTAGCTTTGGCAGCTTTAGCTCCACCGTCTCCATGAAGTCTCAGCCATGGAAGAAAAGGAACTGTGGAGAAAGCACAGGCTTTTTCTCAAGATAGCAAGTGGAAGTTAGGCTGCTTCCGGCTTACTAGTTGCTGTAGGGAGGAGCACAGTTTGCTTAATTCTCTCATTTTTAGACAGTTTGCAGTTTGGTTGCTGTTATACCATCCTGCCAGAGTTTTGAGAAAATAAGGTAGAATAAATTAGGGCAGTGCCTTTCAA
>JADRCD010234728.1:0-30880 GCA_019843815.1 Montemys delectorum
TGGGAGGCAGGTTTCTAGATTGCCCCTGTTAGAAGGTTGGAAAACTATTAAAAGACAGGGCTTAGTAGATAATATGCCCTTGAGTGAGCTAGGATGATGCTAGTCCCCTCAAAGCTTTGCTTCCTAGTCATGAGATGAGTGACATTTATATGTCCTTCTCATGCTCCTCCCTTAACTCACTGGCTCAAAGGCAAAGGGCTCCACTGACAGGGAATGGAAGGCACATGTTCCAAGCTATGGGCCAGAATAAGCAGACCTTTGTCTCTTCTTTTTACAAGTCCATGTTCTTGGGTGTTTGTTCTAGCATAGAAAGCTCACAGAGGTCAATAGCCAGCTTATATGGAAGTGCAATGCCGTGACGTGACCCACACTGCTCCCACAGGCAAAGGCTTCCTGAGAATCCCCTCCCCCCCGCCCCCCCCCCCACATACAAGGTGCAGAGCCTGCTTGCTCTTGCTCAGAATACCGCTGAATTTGCATACATGGCTGTAATTGGCTCTGCATCTCAAGCCGTCACTCTAGGTTCTATCTTTTGTGACTCCCACTGCTTACATAATTTAAAAAAAAAAAAATGAGATGAAGAGACAAAAGCTAGCTACTTTTGTTTGCTGCCTCATAGCCCTTTATGAAGCCCTGTGGGTAACATTTCTAAGCTCTGGGCCTCTTTGGGCCTTTCCATAGTACTTTCACTTGATGACATCATGAGCTGGCTCAAGATTTGTATTTTAATCTGTGTGTGTGTCAGGGGAGGGAGGGAGAGAGAGAATGTGTGTGTGCGTGTGTAAGAGAGTGTGCCCACACCGGGAATGCAGAGTTAAGAGGACAACCACAGCTGTTAGTCCTCACCTACTTCCTTATTTGAGTCAGGGTCTATCATCTTTCTCTTGCATTGCATGCTGAGTGAAGATGATGAGAAAGTTAAGTGTTTCCTCTTCTGTGCTGCAGAAACTGAGGCCCATCTCTACTGAATGGAACACCAAGTTCATCATATGGTTTCCAGAATGTCTGCTTGATGTCATATTCTTGGGAGATGTAGCACACATATTCTAGTTTTGGATAGGCCAATGTGTATTGGCAGAGGGAAGGCTTGGAGTCCTGCATGGAGAAATCTTGAGCCCGGTGTGTCTTAACTTACTCAGCCAGGGAACGGTATTTTACAACATCCTTATTATACTCTTTGGGAATTACTGTGGGTAACCACTGCTTCCTCCTGATGCATGGTTCCTGCTATGGTTTAGATGCATCTCTGGAAGCTTAGTCCCCAGGGTGGCACTGCTGTGTACTGGAATATTTGAGAGGTGGAAAGTAATGGGGCCATAGGGCTCACCCTTGGAAAATATTAATGTTCTCATTGAGGTGGGTTAGTTTCTATAAAAATGGTTATCATTCAGGAGGTAAACACCTCCCAGGAAGTGCAGTTCCACAATGATTCTCATTCTTTCCTACATACAATTCCACCATTGTGATGTCACCCAGCAGGAGATCTCACCAGAGCCAAGCAGATGGCTGTCAAGCTCTCAATCATTCAGGACCATGAGCTGAATAAACTTCCTTTCTTTACCCCACACCTATCCTTACCCACTTTATTATAGCAACATAAACTGTAAGACAGTGTCTAGTTTGTTTAAGAGGGACACAGTAAGTGTATGCTTTTCAACTGATGGCATTGAAAAGCAAAGATATTGAGGATTTGTACCAGGGAATGTTGCAGATAGCAGGCAGAAGAAAGGTTGTCTGATTTGGAGGGAAGGCTCTTGTCACCAAGCTGTTTGACCTTATGCAGAGGCCATTTGTTCTCCTATTACTGAGTCTGGACTATATATATGAATATATTTATACACATATATACACACATACCCCAGTTTAGAGATAGGAAAAGCCAAGGAGTCAGTGGGCAAAAACTACTGAATAGAATTCTAGCTTAGAACAGACATGTCACTAGCATTTCCCAAATCCTCACAGTAATCTTGAGAGGCAATGATCAGCATCCATATTTTCTGGCAAAACATACAGAAGCTCAAAGAAGCCAGGTACCTCTTGCAGGGATTCCACCATACCAAAACACTCATCTAAGATGTGTTTTCTCTTGTTTGACTCCAAGGCTCCGATGTCTTCTTGTGCCACATTTTCCCTACTGTGTCTTGTCATCTTTCTAACCCCAGAGCCAACAGAAAGAGCTAGGCTTACCCAGATAGCACTGAGGTTTTAGCCTGCTGTATGTTGCAGCATTTTATTTAGTCAAGACTGGCCCCTCCTTGGGGATCACCAAGAGTAAGCATATTGAGAATTCATAATTGAGCTCAAAGGGGATCAAAGGGAGACAGAGTTTGAATAGCTTGAGAGTGTTTTGCTCTATCCTGAAAGTGCAGTTGGAATGTGATCCATTAAGCCAAAAGAACAGTTGGTGCCTAATTTATTAGGAAGCTGGGCAAAAACTAAACCAGACAGAGCCTGGTGAGATCTCAGGCCAAAGAGATACTTGCATGGACGTAGCCACGAAGGGAAGTGGAAAGGTCAACGTCATGGGTGTGTTTTACACACATACAAAGTGGGGTCTTGGCAAATCTTCTAATTCCTCTTGGTCTTCAGTACTTCCCTTAAACAATAAAGGGATGCTAAAAGATGCCTGGGGAGGTAGTTACTATGAGAGTCAGTTTCTGTTTTCTGGCATGGATTACCTCCTGTGGCTCAGCTGGAAAGTAAAGTGGGTGAATTCTTAAGTACCTGTGGGGTGATGGGATGTGGTTTCCACATCTATCTAGTAGAGAAGGGATTGGGAGCTACAGATGGGGCCATAGCATGCTGGGATTCAAGATTTTTTTTGGTGGTTTTAGGCCTTGGTGTCTTGTGTGCCTTAGGGAATAGATAAAGGGCATTTTGATTGTTCATATACTTGGGATCTGGAGGTGTAGGACTATCGTGCTTAGGACCTGACACCCTATCTTCTTGCTCAGCTAGAGAGCAGGTACAGAAAGCTAAAGAGGGAAGGGAGCAGAATGAGGGCCTTAGACTTCAAAAAGGAAACCAAAGGTGTTGGACAGTGAGCATGAGCAGTGGGTCTGTTCAGGATCTCTAGCAACAGAGAACTGTCAGACAGCCCTCCTAGCCTGTAACTCAAGCATTGGCTTTATGAGCAGTGCTGCAAACTCACAAAGCCTGGATGAGCTCAGACTTGAGTATGACTCACACGGTGAGTCCCCAGCCTCAGACACCCAGATTACGATCAGTTTCTTCCCAGGCCCCACATCACACTGTGAAGCTTCTGCCAGAGAAAGCTCATGGTCTCTGCCTCAGCTTCCACTAGACAAATCTCCAGTGGTGGGATGGATCAGACCAGCTTCACACTGGATTACAGATATCACCAGAGCCTGGAAAGACATTTTAAGAGGCCTTACCTCACTGGTACCTCAACAATGGAAGTGTTCTTTGGGCCCTGTTGCTATTAGGGAGAGACACACAAAGGCAGCCACACCTGGATTCCAAAGCGTGGGAGGGAAATCATCAATATTTCAGCAGCACTAGCTGTTGGGAGCCACTCTGAGGCTTCCACTCCATACCTCCTAGCAAGGCTCCTAGCTTTCTCACCATGCAGACTTGGCAAAGGTTCCCAGAGTTGGAGCTGGGAGTGGAAATAATACAGCAAGGCTTCAAGGAGAAACTTTGATAGTGCTTCTGCAGGCAAGGACCACCTCTAGACTGCAGCTGAGGCGGTAGCTTTAGGGGAAACATTCTGGTTCCAGGAGGAGAAGCTCAGCAGAGCCCTTGATCCTCAGTGATGCCTCCAGGAACAGCTGCTGAGTGCCTGCTTAAAGGGGAGAGCTAGAGAAGGAGCAGGAAGAGTCAGAATGGGTTGGGAGGAAGCTGAGACCTCTGGAATGTCTTTGTGGAGAGGATGAGGAGGACATAAGGGGAGATTCATAGCTGGTCACCACTTTAGAACACCAATGTTGGGTCTGGCACTTCACAGGACCCTATCTTAAATCCTAGGCAGAGGTTTAATTCCCCTTTGTGGCCAGGCACTTGAGAGTCTCCACGCACTGCTTCAAGACAGACTGTTTCGAAGTGACAGAGATAGCCTTTAGAACTTAGTCTTTTGATTTCCCTACCTTTATATAACTAAGCACTCTCCCCTTCATTTGTAAGAGGGGACTGAAGTCAAGGAGGCAAGTTCGAAGTTGAAGAAAGGCAAATTGGGAATTGAGAACATGTCCTCTGTCCTTTCAGCTTTGGCCTTCTGATCACATCAAGGATGTAGTCCCTTAACACACAATTCATTTTCTTTCTCTTCTTTCCTTTCTCTGCTCTTTCTACCAGTTAGCTCAGAGTGCTCCAGTCTTGCCCCATTCGATGGGGCAGTGACTCCTTGTGCCCTGCATGCCTTGTCAATTCATGCGGCCCTTTTGAGGAGGACTGACATCTGGTTGACAGCTGGCCAGGGTACTGCTCACACAACCAAGTAGTGAGAAAAGTGGGGTTTGCACATGTTTATTTGTCTTCTTCCTGCTATAATAAGATTAGATAATGAGCCTAATGGATGCTCCTCTTGCCTGTTGTCACTAGTGTAATGTGGAGGTCCTTTCTGAGTCTTGTGCACCCATGTGTGACACATGGGACCTCTCAAGTAACACCCAAGATTTCTTAGAGCTAAAATTCTAGAACTCTCTGAAAAACTGTTGTCCCATGAACAATCCTCTCAAAACAAAATATGCATAAAATATTTTGATGTTTAAATCGAGCACAAGCATTTTCTAGTCTCTTAATTTTTTAAACTTATATCAATTTTTCAAAAGGAGCCATTTTATGAGAAAATACTTATTTTGCTTAACAAATGCACAAATTCTCAAACTCTGTCATTCTCATGTATTTTTTAATTAAGAAAAGCAGAAATGTATTGAAAAAGTAGCTTACAGATAAATTTTTTTTTGGGATCCATCTTTGTGTATAATGTTCAATGGTAATTATCAACTTGGCTAGGCTAGCATCTCCAGTTGCTTGATCCAACACTTGTGTAAACATGGCCAAGAAGATATTTGTTCCTGGGATTAAGAGGTACAATCAAAGTAAAGTAGATTACCTTCCCTGGTGTTGGTGCACTTTGTCCAATTCTCTGAAGGTTTTAAGAATGGAAACTGAAGTTTTTGAGAGAAGAAGAGGCTGTGCCGTAGCTACTACAGAGAATCTTGGTAATGTCCGAGTCTTTAGCATGTGAGCCTGTCCTCTGAATTCAGAATGTGCTATCTCTCACACAGTGCCTGTTGGACAATGTGTTAGAATAAGCCTTACAGAAAACCAGGTAGTCTGCCTATAGACCTTTCCGTCTTTCTCTGTTTCCCTAGACCCAATTCTTGGTTTCACCATCAGTGCTACAACAGAATACCAGCTGTAGCTTCCCCATCTCTTTACCCATGACTGCTGTGGATCCTACCACCCACCTCCCAGCCTCCCTCTGCCCCAGCCTCCAACATTACCAAGCACTACCCATAAACACATGAGCCAAGCAGGCCAGTAAAACAGTTAACACACTCTGAAAATCCAGAAAGGAAACATAAATTAAAGAAGAAAGCACCCATCCAAGAAAGACAAATGCAGAAATCAGCACCCAGACCTATATTCACCCCAAATTCAGATGCCTAGATGACAATGTAGAATCAACTTAATAAAAACCAGGACAATATGTCTCCACCTGAGCCGAGCCATTTACAACAGCATACCCTGGCTATTTCAAAGTAGCTGAAGCAGAAGAAAAAGATCTGAAAAATGGATTATTTGTTTTTTTGATATCTAACTTCTTGAGTTCTTTATAAATTTTGGACAGTATCTTTCTACCAGATATGAAGTTAAAATGAAGTAAAAATATTTTCATATTTTGTAGTCTGATTGGGTGAAATGTTCTCTAAATATCTGTCCAGAAATATCTTTTTAAAATTTCTTTTAAAGAATTCCAGAAAACTATAAACCACAAAGGAACAAACAACAACAAAAAACTGGAAGAAATAAATCCTTTAAAGGAAGACAAGAAAAAACGAACAGTTAAAGGAAATGAATGAAACTGTTCAAGATGTGAAAATGGACATTGAGAAATCAATAAATAAAAACATAAACTGAGAAAATTGTGAAAATAAAACATATAGGAACTCAAACAAGAACTACAGAGACAAGCTTCACCAACAAAATACAGGAGATAAAAGAAAGAACCTCGGGCATTGAACATATGATACAAGAAATGCATGTATCAGTCAAAGAAAATGTTAAATCTATAAAATTCCTGATATAAAACATCTAGAAAATCTGGGGCACTATGAAAAGATCAAACCTTATGAATAATAGGAATATATGAAGGAGAAAACCCCACTATAAGGTCCAGAAAATATTTTCAACAAAAGCATACAAGAAAATTTTTATAAAGAAGGAGATGCCTATAAACCCAGAAGGGCTTGGGCAGATATGCTATAGACTCAAAGAAACCACAGATGCCAACTCCAATTATTATACCCAGCAAAATTTCAATCACCATAGATGGAGAAAATATACAGTTTCAATGATAAAGCCAACTTTAAACAATATCTATCTAAAAATCCCCATAGAATGTGCTAGAAGGAAAACTCTATCCCAAAAGGATAACTACACCCATGAAAAACACAGGAAATTCATAATCTCATACCAGCAAAATCAAAAGGAGGGAAACATACACCACTGCCACAGTGACCACCACTGCACATCAGCAGCAACAACAACATAACATAATATAACATAACAGGTATTAACAATCATCAGTTATTGATTTCTCTCAATATCAATGGTCTCAATTTCCCAGAAAAAAGACAAAGAGTAACAGAATTGGCTTGAAAACATTATCTAGGTTTCTGTTGCATACAAGACATATAACTCAACATCAAGAATAGACATTACCTTGGAGTAAAGGGTTGTAAAAAGATATTTCAAGCAAATGGATCTAAGAAACAAGAAGCTGATGCAGCCATTTTAATATCTAACAAAATAGACTTCAAGCCAAAATTAACAAAAAGAGATGGGGAAGGACACTACGTGCTCATTAGAGGAAACATTCACCAAGAAGACATTTAAGTTCTTAACTTCTATGACCCAAACACAAGGGCAACCACTTATGTACTTACGTTAGTACAGCTTACATCACATATTGATACTCACATATGAATAGTGGGAGACTTCAGTACTCAACTCTCACCAAATCACAGGTTATCCGTACAAAAACTGAACATAAAATATTGGACCTAACAGATGCTATATACTAAATGGACCTGACAGATATTTAGCGAACATTTCACCCAATCAGACCACAAAATGTGAAAATATTTTTACTTCATTTTAACTTCATATCTGGTAGAATAATATTGTCCAAAATTTATAAAGAACTCAAGAAGCTAGATATGAAAAAAAACCAAATAATCCATTTTAAAAATGAGGTACTGTTCTAAAGAGAAAATTCTCAATAAAAGAATCTCAAATGGCTGAGAAACACTTAAAAAATGTTCAGCATCCTGAGCCATCAGAAAAATGCAAACCAAACTACTTTGAGAGTCCATATTACACCTGTAAAAAGGGCTAAGATCAATAATACAAGTGACAGCTCATACTGACAAGGATATGGAGCAAAAGGAACATTTCTCCATTGCTGGTTGGAGTGCAAACTTGTAGATCTACTATGGAAATCAATATAGCAGTCTCTCAGAAAATTTGGAATCAATTTATCTCAAGATCACTTATACCACCTTGGACATATACCTAATAGATTTTCCATCCTACCACGAGGACACTTGTCCAATTATGTTCCTTGTGGCTTTATTTGTAATAGCCAGAAATTAAAAACAACCTAGATGGCCCTCAACCAAGAAATAGATAAAGAAAATGTGGTATATTTACACAATAGAGTATTATTCAGATGTTAAAAAACATGACATGAAATTTGTAGGCAAAGAAATACATTTAGAAAAAAAACATCATCCTGATTGTGGTAACCCAGATCCAGAAAGACAAAGGCGGTATGAATTCACTTATAAGTAGATATTAGCTGTTAAGTAAATGATAATCATACTGTTATCTACAGAGCCAGAGAGGTTAGCTAAAGAGTAGTACTCTGAGGTAGGGTAGGGGAAGCTCATTGATCTCCCTGGAAAGGTGAAATAGAATAGATTTTGCTACTGCAGTAGGGCAGGTAGGGACAGAAACAGGAGGCATCAGGTAGGGGGTTTGGAGGGAGAGAGTGCAGAGAGAGATAGATAAAGTTGGGTGTTATTTAGGGGTGATATGGAAACCTAGTCCAATGGAAACTTCCCATAATCTATGATGGTGACCCTACTTAGGACCCCTAGTAATAGAAAATATGGAGTCTGAACTGTCTATTTTTTTTTTGGCCAATGTTTTCTATGTTGCTCTCTAAAAAGCCCAGGCAGATGCTATGACAGACTGTCACTCCTCAAAACTGACAAGGGGACTCAATTGCTGAGGATAATGTCTACATAGCTCATCAAACATAGGTTGAATTGATGTCTGCATGGAGCTCTCACCCCTATGTTCTAATTTCTTTGGTGCAAGAAAGTACTCTGCAGGTTACCAAAAGAGAATCCTGTACACCAACCAGGCACAAAATCCTTGATCTACAATCTGACTTGCCTACATGATGTAATAGAGCAATAGTGGCATAGAACTTGCTGAGGTGGCCAACCAAAGTCTGGTTATCTTGAAGCCCATACCATTAGAAGGAGCCCATGCCCAGTACTTCCTGGTTAGCTAGGAATTGGAGACTGGATAGCATAGAAACATAGGGTAAAACCAAACACAACAGGCAAAATAATCAATGAAATAATCCCTAGTGATATTCTGCTATACCCATAAATTAGTGCTTTGTCCAACCATCATCAAAAAAGGGTTCCTCTGGCAGCAGATGAGACTGGGTACAGTGACCCACAGCCAGACATTATATGGAGAAAGAGTCTAAACTGGAGGTCTCCATTGTGTCCCACCCCTTGGAGATTAGGGAACCCTGTGGAAGAGGGGAAGAAAGATTGTAGAAACCAGAGAGGATGGAGAACACCAGGAGAACATGGCCCGCTGAGTCAATTAAGCCGGGCTCATATGTGCTCACAGAGACTAAATTGGCAAGCATCCAGGCCTACATGACTCTCTGTACCTCGAGTATGTTTTGGGTCTTAGCTTGGTGTTTCAGTGGGACCCCTAACAATAAGAGCAGGCATGCTTCTGATGCTTTTGCCTGTTCCTGGGACTCTTTAACTCAGATTGGGTTGCCTTCTCCAACCTTGATAAGAGAGCTTTTAGCCTTGTCTTATTGTATCTTATTTTGTCTTGTTTGGTTGTTGTCTCTTGAGTCCTGCTCCTTTCTGATGGGAAACTGTGGTAGCTTAAATATGCTTGGCCCAGAAAGTGGCACTATTTGGAGGTGTGGTCTTGTTGGAGGAAGTGCGTCACTGTGGATGTGGCTTTAAGACCCTCCTCCTAACTACATGGGAGCCAGTCTTCTCTTAGAAGCCTTCAGATGAAAATGTAGAAGTCTCAGCAACTCCTGCACCATGCCTGCCTGAACGCTGCCATACTCCCACCTTGATGACAATGAACTGAACTCCTGAACCTGTAAGCCAGGCCTGATTAAATGTTGTCCTTGTAAGAGTTGCCTTGGTCATGGTGTCTGCTCACAGCAGTAAAACCTTAACTTAGACAGAAGTAGAGAGGGAGTAGATCAGGAGGAACGGGGAGTTAGGGAGAATCTGAGAGGAGTGAAGGGAGGGGAAACTGTGGTCAGGATGTATTATATGAAAGAAGAATCTATTTTCAATAAATAAAAACTACAATAAAATAAACTTCAATGTCTCTTTCCCTGCCTCTGTTGTCTATTGATCTATATATACCCCATTAATTCTGTTTCTCTGGAGAACCTTAAACAATAGACATTTGTTAGATTCACAGATTTTACTTTCTGCTAGAAATACTAGAAAATGCAAAACATCACCTTCATTTTCCAGCTGTGTTATGCCATGACCATGAGTGCAGGATACAAATAATCAGTATAAAAAAAATCTAGGCACACCACTTACTAGCTATGGGCTCAGTGTTGATAATACGTACTCCCTTTGGACCCTAGTCCTCTAACCAATGAAGCAGGGAATGAGCAGTGTGCCATATGAAGATGGGTCCTTGCATTAGACCACGTGACACACAGCATAACCTGATACCAAGTAAACTCTTCTGATATTGTTGCTAGGGCTCCTCCACTCCTCCCAATTTTTTTTTTAAAGAGTTATTAATTAGATTCAAGCAACATCTCTAAAGCAATGTATGATTGGCTGTTTGACCTTCTGCTGGGGAGCTGGAGATGGGAGATGATAATAAGTGTCCTTACCCTTCAGGACTCAGAGTCAATTGAGAGGAGACAGTGCCACATGCTTCGAAAGCCACAAGACAAGGCTGTATAAATCAAAGCTCTCTCAAGACTTCAAGGACCTATCCAAATCCTATCTCCTTCAGGAAACCTTTCCAGATCTGTGTAGCAGAAATTAATCTCCCAACTCCCATATCCCCAGGGCCTTTGGCTTGTACCTTCCCTATAGTACTTACCACTATTTACCTTGTATTAGAGTGATTTATGCGCATGTCAGCCTCTCCCGATAGAACGTGAGTTCCTGAGGACAGAAATATTTATGAAGGGCCTTCCTATGACTTTGGCTATTGTATGAAGGACCAACTTAATAACACCCATAATCCACTTCACCTTTTACAGTGATTTTATAGCAAAATAATTAAAATTAAGTATAATTTTAAAAAAAATTACCCTCACGTCTTCATGCTTATAGCCAGCATCTTTTTTTTTTTTCACACCCATTTTATAGAGCTGGGTAAGAGACAGATGGTTTGCTGTGACCTGTACAAGGTCATCGAAGTTAATATTGGGACTGAGCCTCAAGCCCAGGCCATTTGTGCTCAGCAGTCTGAGGCTGGGACTTAACCCGTGGAGTTGTGTTGCTGATTCCTAGTGCCATTAAGTCACCCTTGGTGAGCAATTCTGCATCCCACTGCACATAAGCAGTTTGGCTTCCTTGTCATGAGTGTGTTTTAGTAAGTTCTCTCCCTGTTTCAACATAAAAGGAAGCCAGATGAAACAAACTGCAGTCTTACGAGTCCTTATGGACTGGCTGGGAGTCCTGCCCTGGTGATTTTTAGGTTATGCCTTTGAAGCAATTTCCCATGGGGCTTCAGTGATTAGATCTGGATGTACTTGAACACCAATGTTTCTACCCTTCCTTCCTGGAATTTCTCAAGGCCTGCGGTGACACCAAGAGACTGCTCAGTTACCAAATGTTGGCTGATGGGGTCATTGAGATTTTGAGAGGAGGAAGACGACTGCCCAAGGGCACTTACTGCCCTAATCTGAACCCAGAACTGGTTGATGCTGAGACTTCCTATGAACTTCTGTGAAGTTCCTTCTTGGAATAGGAGGGGTAGGTTCATCTAAGCTAATCATTAAAAAATGACAAGACCAAAGAATACCCTTTGAGATTAGTGCACAGGATATAAGCTGTATACGATATTTAGGCCTCTGTAGTCACACTGACTAATGGACAGAGTCCAGGAATCCTTTATCTTCCCACCCTTGTGCCTTCACTTCTGCTCTGGCTCCCACTGGGAATAGCTTCTCTTTTTAACACTGACTAAACTTGAGTTCCTATTTCAAGGTCTCACTCGACTAGATAAATTAAGCTGGACCAAACCTGTAATTTGACAAAAGCAAACTTGGTGCACTGGACTTAGCCAGAGGAGGACTCGGAGGCAAGGATAACTAGGCAGGAGAGTAAGGATAGGGAAATCAGGAGGACCAGGTTTTACTAAGGAATGCACACAACCTGTTGAAAGGTGAGAAGCCAGGGAGGTTTTCAAACAGACAGGTAGGCCATATAGTATGACTTACATTTTAGGAAGGGAAATAAGAAAAAGAAAATAAATGTATGAGATTGCTTGTTGGACTCTGAATGGGTCTATTTTACAGTGCAGGAATCCTGGCCCTGGCTAGTAGCCGTAGACTAGAGATGAGAGTAAAGGAGAGCGGTGAGTTGAACAGGGTAGCCTGGAGTTGTTTTTCTATTAGAATCCTGTTGAAGATAGCACAGCATGAAAGGAAGCATTTAGGATGAGGAAGGCAGTATGGGCTATGAAACTCAGCTCAGCTACCTTCAGAGAAGTTGATTTTAAATTCCATGAGATTATGCTTCTTCACCTGTGGAATAGTAAGGAGAGTAGCTCCCAATAGACAGTATTTCTGAGTGAAATGGGCACATGCCGGGTACACAGTTTAGTCTTACACAAATATTAGATACTATTTTTATTTAAAATGTTTGGTCCATTCATGCAACATATATATGTTGAGAATCTGCTGTGTCTGGCTTCAGGATTAATAGCACAAACTCTGATGATAAACAATGTGGGATCTTTAGGAAAATATATTGTTTCTTCATCATTCACAAAAGTAGTAACAGTGTCAGACAGGGGGTAACTATGCATTTTTTGCTTATTGCTGTTATTATGATTAACCAGCCTTTAGTCTCTGAATATATTCCTAATCCTATCCTATCATATTTAACCTGTATATCTATCTATACATCTGCAATGTTTAAAAAAGCCTTCAAATGAAGCTTATTTAAATTCATTTATACTTACGTATATTAATGTTCATGCATAATTCATACTAACAAACATGTTTTTTTAAATTGATTTTCTTTGGCCATTACAGCAAGAATTCCACCTGAGCTCTGTTGTACCTGGGGAAGCATTGTGACCACAGCAAAGCTAGAAACGGGAGTAACTGAAGTGCGCTAGGAAATATGTTATTTTAAGATCAACTAGGTGTCTCCTCTGATTGCCCTAGTCTTACACTTGGGGAGCCTGCACTCACTGAGTCTCCAGTATCACAGTCAACTCTTTTTTGCTGGCCCACGGGGAACCCCAGGTGTCAGCTTCCTTTTAACCAACCACGTAAGAAGCGTGTAAGGCTGTGTCTGAAACCCTGAGTCCGCTTCATGCTTGGCAATGTACTAGAGTTGTGATTTCCCCTGGGTCTCAGTCTACCTTGTACAACTTGGGATACCAAGAGTGTCTCTGGGCCCCAGTGATATCAAAACTTTACTGAGTTCATCCAGGTCCAGTGTGGAGTAAACCCCAGCCTGTCTGAATCATCACATCCCTGTGTGTCATCACTCCACGTTCTCCGCTGTGCTCCTTCAACACAGCAGGGCTGCGCTCCCACCATCCGTCCTACAGCTTTCTTCACTGACTAAGATCCTTTTCGTCCTGCAACAGGTATCACAGAAGACACTAGGCTGAGGCATGTGGCAGGATATGATCAACGTTCATAGGGTTCTTAAGCTTTGAGGAAAGCAAACAATGAAATTCTATGACCAGATTACGTAAAGGACCGCTGTCCAATACACCCAGACATGCCATCAACATGGAGTCCTCGACATGCCTTGACGTAAAGGTGTAAGGTGTAAAGCTCGGTGTAAGGGTGTTCTGGCAAACATCTAAGGGAGATAATCCTAGCCCCTTTAAATTGATTAGAGTTATTAGACCATTGTTGAGTTAGAGAGACTAATTGTAGTTAAGTAGCAACTATAGGCTAACATGACTGTCTGGGTAGTACATATATCGGCATATTTAGCCCTTACTAATATATATTAACTCTTATTACATAGTTCTATGGAATAGATACTAGCCTCCATTTTATACAGAGGCAAATTGAAAAAGAGAGTTCATGTTACTTGCTTTAGGTTAATCAACTAATCAAGAGAAGCTATGGATTTGAATTTGATGACATAGTTTACCTGTTTCCCAATGACTTGCTGAAAATGAGATGAGGAAAATGGAACTGGGGGGAGGATGGGTGAAAGAAAGAGTGAGGGCCAGGGCTGAAGGGAAGCCGTGTTAATTATCTTTTGTATTTTTATACAGGGTCAGTCCACCATGAACACCCCGCCAGGTGCACACCAACACAGGAAAAGGGGATGCACACAGTTTCATTTGCAGAGTGAAAATTACTGGGTCACACAGAAATGCTTCTTCTGACACTAAAAGGTTTGATCACCTACTTCCCGTGAATTCCATGTGGAAAGCTGCTGTCTGATCTGCCTTCCTAGATCAGAGTCCAAATTCCAGTACATAAGTTGTCAGACATCAATCTGACTGTGTGGAGCACTAGATGCTTTATCTGCTGATGGACTCCTGATGTCTCCGTTCAGAGGACGATGATTAGGGATCACAAAGTAAGGTATAGAGTCCATCATTTAAGCTAAGAAACACAAGAATATGTCTGTAGTCTGCTAACCGCTGTGCTGGAGAGCAGGTGCTCTGGATATTACCAGAGCAATCCGGACCGCTGTGTCCACCAGGTGTGATCTATGAGACTTGTCTGTCTCAGTTGTTTCCACCCAGCAGGCATCTGCCAGCGCTCTTCTCCACTAGCAGTATTTTAAGCGCAATTAAACCCAACTTCCAAAAGTAAGCCATGGTGTATCACTGAAAATGTTTTGAGCATGTTGGACTCATAGGCAGACACTGCAGCCAGGCTTCTATTAGTCATCCTAGGTTTGTAGTCTCCAGCTGGCAGGATGACCAACAAGTTGAGACTAGTCAGAAACCAAGCTGCTTCTTAGGGCAGTACCTGAGAGAGTTTGCTCAAAGGGATGGCAAGGGAAGCTGAGTGCTATAATCTGTCTTAAAAATAAAAGAGAGCAGCTGTAGCATAGATGATGGGAAGGACAGATATCAAGCAACAGAAGAGGACAAGTTAAGAGAGTCCAGTTATTAGCCATCCCCTGATAAAAGAGCTCAGAAAATGCCAGCCACATAACACCTCTTGAGCAAATCCTGCCGAGAGCACTGCAGAGGGCTGCAGCAAGGATGAGGCGAGCAAGTCTAGAATTTAGTTGGTTCTTATAAATGGCACATGCTTTTAAATTCTCACTTCTCTTTTTTACCTTTTTGGTTGGGCTGTTAAAGATCTAAGGATCCAGTTTATAGCTTATACCTATAGCATATGAGGTACTGGGCAAAGCTGATGGACATTGATGCTTATCTAATTGTTGGATGGGCCCTTTCTTCTTTTCTCCATTGCTGTCCTGTTTTCTCCTCCCTTTTCTCTCTCACCTTACCCTGCCTTTTTCTCCCTTTCTCCCTCTTTCCCTCCCTCCATACCTCCCTTTCACATACTATTATTTACTCTTTTTCTTTGTTCCTTATTTCTCTCCTCCCTCTTCCTCAGTTCCCTTCTCTGTCCATTCCTTCTCTGATTCACTCCAGTCTTCAATCACCCTCCTCCACCCCTTCTCCCTCTTCCTCACTCCTTTACCTCGTCCTTCTTTTATTATTTTTTCTTTCCTTCTGTTTTCCATTCCATTTTTCATTTCTTGGACATCTATTGAACCAGCAACTGAAGATATGGTAATAAATACCTACCTGGGTTTAGCTTAGGGAAAGCAACACTGAGCAGCAAACGGGCAAGGATCAGAGTCCTCCCTTCCTGGAACTCATATATGTGCATGACTTTCCCTGCATCCCAGCCTTTTATCCTGACTTCTCAGACTGGATAGGCTTTTACCTTGCCTATTCAAGCCAGAGACTAAATTACTTTTGACTTTCCCTTTGCACTCTGTGTGTTCCTAAGTCTATGAGTTTCTTTGATTTTTTTTTCTAATCATACACTTCTCTTAATTCTCAAAGTTGTTGTCAAAGCTCAAGCCTTCATGATCTCACCTCAGTACTATTGACATGGCCCATTTGTCTTCATTTTCCCTCAGAGTCATTCCTTCTCAATTAGGCTAGAATAATCTCAAACTATCTCTGCCTTGTTGATAAAAGGGCCTATTGTTGAGTGTATATCTCCTGATCCCTTTAATGCCCCAGCCTTAGATTTGCAAAGCCCACTACATAAACCTTCCTTACAATGTGGTGTGCCCATCTCCATCTTCAACTGTGCTGGCTAGTTCTTCTGTCAACTTGACACTGATGTAATTTGTGAGGAGGAACCTCAATTGAGAAAATAACCTGACTTGATTATGATTATGGGCAAGCATGTAGGACAATTTCTTGATTGTTGATTTATTTAGGTGTGCCCATTCCACAGCAGGCAGTATCACCATGGTGGGTAGTTCTGGATGGCTTTGAAAGGCCAAACCTACTCCATCTTGGGACTGGCTTCTATTTTTAAAAAGGGCCTGAGGACTTGACCTGCAGCTGAACCCAAGCTACATCCAAGTTCCAGGAAGAAGCACATAGCTTGTCTCTGGCCCATACCCCAGAGCTTCTCCCTAGCTATCCCCTAGCAACAGCCAATCAAGATTTGTCTGGTAGTTCCAAATGGTCTTTCAGACTGTTTGTGATTGTTTATGATTTTGCTCTAGAGCACCCACCAGTTGGCTTATAGTAGTCATTCAATTAGATGCTTGCCACAGTAGAAACCCCCTCACTTGCTCGCCAATTCCTATAAAACCTTGTCCTTCTGAGGGCTTGGGGCTTCACCCTCCCATCCTGCAGTGAGCCCAAGCTTGAATAAAGACCTTAGTGTGATTGCATTTGGATCAGCTCCTTGGTTGTCTTTCGGGGTTTATGAATACTTTCTGAACAGGCACAACAGTATAAGATACTGGGATCAGAAAACCATGGGGAGAAAGCCAGCCAGTCAGTATCCCCCTGCCATGGCTTTTGCTTCAAAGTTCTTTCTTCTAGGTTCCTGTCTTGAGTTACTACCTAGACTTTACTCAATGATAGATTATAATCTGTGAGTGAAATACATACTTTCCTCTCAAACTTGATTTTGTTCATGAACATTCCTTTGTTCACATGAACATTTTACTTTGGCAAAGTTTGATCACTACTGTGTCCAGCATCTAGCAGAAGGCTTTGCATATTATATTTGTTGAATAAATAATTGTGTGAACTATTTTATGGCCATGAGGACTGAGCATAGAGAGTTTGATAACATGTGCAAGGCATGAGTAATGGAAGAAGAATTTTCCTAAAGACTTGATGTTTGCCTATAACACAGTAGTACTATACACAGTATACTGGGGCAAAGGATTTGGTCTTCAGGGTGCCTATAGGGAATGTCTCAGGAGAGCATGCAAAGGGAGTGGAGTTCTTCTTTAAGCTAAGCTAACATAGGATTAACACTAATCCTATGTTAAAGGTGTGTGTGTGTGTGTGTGTGTGTGTGTACTTGGCAGTTGGAAGGGAACGAGGAAGAGAATCTGGTCAAGATGGAAGTCACATTTTGGAAAGGTTACTCTAAAGAAATGAATGTGAAGTGCCTTCCCCTTTCCCTTTGTAGCCACCCTCCTAGCCACCTCTTATCCTATTCATCATCATCAACAATGAAAAGACAAAGTTAGTAGGAGAGTTTCATTCTGTGTTCAACCTGCCTTACCATAATAGGAGACTTCCCTGCTAAATGCCGAAGTGACAGAAAATATCAGCTCCTACAGTATCTCACCCAGACCTTGTCCACCCCTCAGTCCTGCTCATCAGTCAATGGTTCTCCCATTTGAGCAATGGGAGCAACAACTGGCTTCACCATCAATCTCCCTTTTCCTGACTGTTTGGAGCTAAAGCTCATTTGCATTTCGACAATGGTCCAGCAGAGCCTTATTCTATCCATCAGTCAGATAGTAAATTGGTTGCCCTGAGTTCCATCTGATCACTTATTGAATAACTGCATGTCATCAACACAAATTTGCAGCCTAGCCTGGAGCTTTCTTTTTTAAGATGGGGTACCTTTGACTTTAAATCTATATTATGTCTCTATATACTGTTGGAGTGTGTGTGTGTGTGTGTGTGTGTGTGTGTGTGTGTGTATGTACAGAGAGAGAGAGAGAGAGAGAGAGAGAGAGAGTAAAGGACTGGAAAAGAGGAGTAGTCATAAAACTGTAAATTAAGGAGTTAGAATCACACACACACACACACACACACACACACACACACACCATTAATTAAAGTGGAAGAATAACTGCTTTTACTTGGGGCCACAGGCAATGCACTTTTCTTGGGGGGAGAAGTGAAGCCCCTAATAGAAAATTTCAAGGAATAATAACATCTCAAAATGTGACTGACACTTAACAGATCATCTCCTTAATCACACCTTTATTTCTATTAAGCAGCGCTTACTCTCCCTGCAGATTTGCAACACGTGTAAGTGCTGAGAATCCTGTGGCAGAATCAAAGGGTTGATTGACTGGAGCTTTCTGGAGGGTCTCTGCAAACAAGTGACCTGGGGAAAGAGCTGGAAAACCAACAAGGGGCAAGTATAGCTTCCCTGCGCTCTGCTCATTCCCCCAACCCAAGTAAATGTCAAGAGAATGAGCACAGCAATGCAGGGAGAGTACAGGAGTGTGTAAGATAAAATGCCCTTTCTAGCTTAGTGAATGAAATTCTGAGACTACAAAATCAATTGTTTCAAAGGCCTAACTCCCATAGGTTTCCAATTAATGTTTATTTTACACTATCATTTACTATGGGTGTTCTGTACCTTTTAGTCCAAATATGTAACCACTCAAGAGCATAAACCTGGCTGTAAATCCCCAGAAAGTGGAAACTGGCCAGTGCATTAGAATCTGGTGTAAAACTGAGCATCAAGAGGATTCAGGCTACCCAGGCCTCGGGAAGACTCAGAAAATTTGAGGTTGATCTCTAGCCTACACACACATCACCACCACCACCAATACAACCACCAAGACAACAACAAAATACCAGTGGCCTAAGAGCTCCCAATCTTTTTTAAGTTGTGGTACCTTTGACTTTTAATCTATTTTATTTTTATCTAAATAAAAATATATATATATATATATATATATATATATATATATATATATCATATGTATGCCTGTTCCCTGCTGAGGCCAGAAGAGAGTAATAGATCCTTGGAAACGAGAGTGACAGACAATTTTGAGCCACCACTATGAATGCTGGGAACCAAACCCTGGTCCTCTGCTAAAGCAACAAGTGCTCTTAACCACTGAAGTGCCAATCCAGACCAACATTTTATAGTTTTAAATTATGGACTTCAAAGATATTTTTGTTTACTTTTCTTGATGTTTACCATGCTACAAGTTAACAGTGAGAAATTATCAAATAATTAATTTGGCCATGTTGCATCCCACTATCAACCAAAGTGATGGCTGAGTTGCTCACAATGGTCAATGATTTTATCGGATATGTCTGTGTAGCCCCCATAAAAGTCCATAAGAATCAGAATGGATAGAGTTTGCAGGGACCATACCATATAAGGAAAGGAAGCCCTGTTCCCTTTCCCATGTGCCGCACTGATGCAAGCTGTCTTAGTTAAGGTTTTGATTCTTGTGAAGAGACACCATGACAATGACAACTCTTACGATGGAAAATACTTAATTGGAGTTGGTTTATAGTGCAGAGGCTTAGTCCATTATTATGGTAGGAAGCATGGTGACATGCAAGCAGACATGGTGCTAGAGAGGTAGCTGAAATATCTATGCCTGGATAGACAGGTAGCAGGAAAGGAGAGAGAGAGAAAGAGAGAGAGAGACAGAGTGAGAAAGAAAGAGAGAGAGAGAGAGAGAGAGAGAGAGAGACTAGGACTAGCTAGAGCATCTGAAACCTCAAAGCCCATCCCCAATGATGTAATTCCTCTAACAAGGCCAAACCTATTATAGCAAGAGCACTCCTACTCCAACAAAGCCACTGCTCCAAATAGTGCCACTCCCTTTGAGCCCATGGGGCCATTTTCATTCAAACGACCACAGGACCACAGGAGCAGTCACTGATGTCCTTTGTAAACTTCTTCTGTAACAAAGCCCTAGAGTAAGTATGTCCTTGTTCTCTCTGAACTTCTCTAGAAAGTACTCGAGTCCGAGGAGGGGTAGGTAGAAAGCTCTGCTTATTGCTGGCAAGAAGCACAGATGAAACAAGGTGGGGTTTGTCACTGACATCTGAAAGAGGAGGCAGTCTTGGAAACTCAGTCCCCAATCCATAGAATCTTAGGCTGTATGTCCATGGGGATGTGAGCTATGTTTTCATAGTCAAGGAGATATGACATGTTTGATAAAATACAAGGCCCTTGATGCCATCTTAAATTTATAGATTCTATTTTTCCCAATCAAGAGATCTGCTTTTGTGGGATATACCAAACACTCTCATCTTAAAGGGAAGCTCCCTTCTTGAAGAAACTGGAACTCTCCCAGCCACAGATGTTGGTTTTGACTAAGGCCTGTGTATCTAAAGCAGAGAGCAGGGACAGGGCTGCTTAACACATTCACAGATCTAAGGAGGGCTCTGCTAGCCCAGATAATGAAGACAGAATTAGGAAAAACCTAGCCAAAGCCAATTAAAATATCTTCCAGCTCTCTAATTTATTTCTGTCTCCATGGAGCAAACACAAATTCTCATCTTATGAGAATAGCATGAAAGTATTTAAACTGTGTAGAAGCAAATTTTTTTAAACAATAGACTACATTACAATTCTCATTTTGAATAAAAGGTCCTATTCTATGATAACCACTTAGACATATTTTAGAAACTTATTTCTTATCAGAGATAATACACATCTAGGAGAAAATCAAAGCCATTGAGCAACTTGTTTTGGGAGTTACCCAACAGTTTTAGGAGTCAGTTTTAGGGATATTTTTCAAAGCCTGACTCAAGAAACTCAGAAACAATTGCATGTGAGTTTCTAGTTAGGAGATTTCAGTGACATATACTTCTATTTTTTTTTTTTTTACAACTAATATATATCCATTGTGGATTCTGGACAAGGCAGAAAAATTACTAGGAGGAAACAGCCGTTAATCCACACATAACATTTTATACCTGCATGTATCTCCATTTCTGTATTCAGAAATTTAGAGTTGTTTTGTGTCACTCCACTGTTTGATAGCTCACTTTCCTTAAAACTTTTATTGCCTAGTATTTCATAGTGAAAGGGCTGTAAGTAAGGTATAGGCAGTTATAAAACTAATGAATACTTCCAAAGCTCCTGCCCACCTTTAGATTCAAAGCTTTCCGTCATGGTTGAACTACATGTTTCTTCCCAATTCCTCCAAGGGGTAACTGTGCTAATTTTTTGTTCAACATTCTTCTGATTTGAAAACTGTTTTAGGGCCAGTGAAATGGTTCAGTAGGTAAAGATGCTGTGGTCAAGCTTTACAACATGAATGTGATCTTGAAATCCATACAGTAGAAGAGACAACTGAACCCAATTGTCTTCTGACCCCCACACGTGCACTGTGGTATGCACAAGCATGGGTATGTACACACACATACACACACATACACACACATACACACACACACACACACATGCAACTTAATACAATTACCTATTCATGTAGTTCTAAAAAGGGTTTTAAATTTTACTTATTTTGGATCTTATAATAAATCCTATCTTACTGTAAGTTTCTTTATAAGACTTATTTTTTTCTATCATAGATTTGTAAGATTTAGCTAAGTTATTTTACATTTTTAACTGTTATTTGTTATATCCCTCTGTATGAATGTCTTATAATTTATTCTCCTATTGATAGATATTTGCACCATTTTAAGTTTCTTTTTATTTTAAAAATATTTCCTATCATGGCAGTCATCTCCTGGTGACTGGCAGTAGACAGCTTTCTAGGAGACAGGGTCATGGAATAAGTTATAAGTATAACGTGTGTAAAAAAATACGTGGTCTGTCTGTCTGTCTGTCAGTATCACATTCCTCTTGCTATCATAGAAGTCTGAACATTTTTACATCTTCCAAAAAGTTCAATATTTTCCAATATCAATATTTCCCAATTTTGTATTGCTTTGTAGAGCTCACTTCAGTTTCTATTCTGTACATTCTTAATTCTTTAAAATGTTTACTGCATAGTTTTTATCCCTTCTCCATGATGTATGATGTAAGCTTTGTGTGTATCTATCTACTATGATTATTACTTTTCTTATTGGCATGTAGCTATATCACCATTTTCTTTGCATTTACATTCCTATGGATAACATCTTAAATGACTACACCAGTTGTTTTCAATCCATGGGCTGTAAACCCTTGGGGAAATAGATGACCCTTTTACAGGAGTCAAATACCAGATATCCTATATATCAGATATCCTGCATATCTGATATTTATATTACAATTTATAACAGCAGCAAAACTACAATTATGAAGTAGCAAATGAAAATAATTTTATGGTCATGGAGTCACCATTACATGAGGAATTGTATTAAAGGCTCACAGCATTAAAGCACTGGTTAAGCACAAGTTATTTCTGACTCCTTGGTCTGTTGCTGCTGCTCAACTGCAGACTGTTGAGTTTCAGAGCCAAGTGGTAACTCTTGCATTTTCCCTTATAGGCAGCTCATTTCTGTGACCCTGATATGAAAGCAGAAGACTCTTGTAGGCTCAGCTGAGGAAACTGTTTTCCTGATAAAATGACAGAGACATAGCTGTCCAGGCCCTGCCCCCTCCTTCTTTAATTCTAACATGAATGCAGAAGGGATATGTTTAGTGGCAACAGCTCATGGGCATGAGAGAAAAGCAGAGAGAGTCATGACAATTACAGCCTACATATTTTTCTACCCTCTCTTTCAACTCCAAACTCCTAGATCAGTGATTTTAAAACAAGTTACCAATTTGTTTAAATACTTATAAATCCAACCTGCCATTAATCAAAGCAGCAGTCCTGTTGGATGGAGTATTTTTCAAATCTACTTAGTCTTTAAATGGAGTCATACCCAAGTGACATCCAAAATGGTAGTAAGCACTTTTACAACCAATTTTTTTATTTAGAATGCAAACTTCCTCCTGTGGTTAATGTGATCTAATATGGCCCCTTCTGTCCTCCAGTCTCATGTGGCACAACTCCAGCTCTACTTCATTTAAGTCTCCCTGCCAGACCCTTTATTACAGCCAAAGTAAACTTTTCCCTACTTCTTGGCCTTCAGGAATTCCATTCCATTGGCCCAGATAACAGATACTTTAACTTTCATCAGCTTTATAAATATATTCTCCTGCTTTTTTCTCTTCAAACTTTGCTTCTTCCTCTAGGACTTAGGCTGCCTGGGAGAATGCTCTGTTATTCTCACTGACTCTTATACCCAGCACAACTGAGTATGGCATGTGAGAGGTAATGAGCTCTTGGATGAATAGGAAGGTTCCTGTGTGCTAAGAGGGGGGGTCAAAAACTGTTCCTTTGGCTTCTAACCTCCACAGGCCTTTGAGTTGAAATAATGTTCTTTGTCTATCAATGTAGATTGAAGTGTGTGTGTGTGTGTATGTGTGTGTGTGTGTGTGTGTGTGTGTGTGTGTGTGTACTTGGACAATGGGAGTAATCTTTTTTATTTAAGCAATAAAATATCATTTCAGCTTTTGATTGTCTATTGATGTTTTCTCTTCTGACTTTAAAAATAATGTTTGGAATAATCATTAATGATAAGCACTTATGAACATTACATACTTTCATCTGCCAAGTCCTTTGTTTGTTGTGATGATGTAGGCTCATTATTCTGTCTTTTTAAGAATTTGGAACTGAGGCTACACAAGAGCAAGACCAAACCTCCTTGGTCCTTAATCACTCAAAAGACAGTGTGGTTAGCCACTATCCACCCGAAGACCTTGTTGGTTTTTTAAAATTATTTTTATTTTGTGTATATGGATATTTTGCTTAGATATTTGTCTATTTAGCATGTAAGTGTTTGGTACCTACAGAAGCCAGAAGAAGATGTCTGATACCGTAGGACTGGAGACATTTTTAAGCCACTGTGTGAGTGCTGAGAATCAAATACAGGTCCTCTGGAAAAGTGTCCAGCAATCTTAACTACAGAGCTATCTTTCTTGCACCCCATCCCCTCAAGTTTGGGGACCTTTTTGGGAACCTTCTCTGTATTATCTTCCCCTTGTTTTATTGTGGGCTGAGGAAGTCAGTGCAGAATAAGACACACCAAGATATGTAACATACACATATACATATACATATATATCTGAAAAGGAATTTCCAAAGAATCTTCTGCAGTGAGTTCATGTTTTCATCTCAATATTTTCCTCTCCTTTATCTATAGCCCCTGAGTAGAAAAATGTCACTCAAGCTGGTGACCCTGGGGCAGGACTCTTAGCCAGGAAACAGTGAAGAGTCCTGCTTCTGGTAGCATTCTTCTGAAGTTCAGAGACTAGATTCATATATAGTATAGAGATTTAGCTATGGATTTGAAAGTAGAGGTATTTTGTGCTCACGTTTGAGCACATTCCATGCAGGAGGCTGTGACTAAATGCTGCCTGGAAGGCTGTTCAGGAGCACCATAGTATTTTACTGTTATAGTTGTTCTTCCAGTAGCTTGTGAATGACACTGTAAGATACTCAATGCTTCTAGAGAGTTGCCCCAACTTACCCTTTCAGTTTCTCCTCTAAACATTCTACTCTTGTACTCAATTCTAAGAGATTACTGTCTCCTGGACATACCCTAATGTTTCTGCTCTAACATTATGACATTTGCCTTTTTTCTTTCCAGAATGCCTGCAGCCAGCTCCACTTCTTTCACAGAAACAGGCTATGTCATTCCCTACTTCTTCATTATCACCACTCCACTTAAGCCTTCCCACACACAGACTTTCAGGATAACATTTTGCAGTTTCTGGCACAGCGTGGCTGATAGATACACATCTTTATTTTATTTTGTGTGCATGGGTATTTTGCCTTCATATTTGTCTGTGTACCATGTACATGCTTGGTACCCACAGTGGCCAGAAGAAGATGTCTGTTACCCTAGGACTGGAAACATTTGTAAGCTACCATATGGGTGCTTGGAACCAAACTTGTCACAGATCTCCACTCTGACACATAAAACTTTCATACTGAGATGCAATTTACTCAAACATATATTTCACATTTTGAATAGGAAGAATACACTTGTTATCTGCTCTCTAGGGTTGTTGTGACAAAGATGGAACCATGCAAGGCACCCAGCCGCAGCTGATATGCTGTCATGTGCTGCTTCATTTTTGTGTCTCAGTTATCCAAATTGGCCACACATTCTTGGGAATTCCCTAATGTAATGCCCCACCCACCACTCCTATGTTAGTTATGGTTTTACTGCTGTGAACAAACACCATGACTGAGAAAACTCTTATAAGCCCAACATTTAGTTGGGGCTGACTTACAGGTTCAGAGCTTCAGTCCATTATCATTAAGGTAGGAGCATGGCAGCATCCAGGCAAGCATGGTCCAGGAGGAACTGAGAGCTCTACATCTTCATCTGAAATCAGCTAGGAGAAGACTTGCTCCCAGGCAACTAGGATGAGGGTCTTTAAGCCTACTACCACAGCGACACATCTACTCCATCAAGGCCACACCTCCTAATAGTGCCACTCCCTGGGCCAAGCATATATAAATCATCATAACCCCATTCCTTCCTTTATTTGTTCTTGCAATTTTGCCTCCTTTCCCCTAGGCTGGTCTTGGTTAGCTATGTATGTAGAAATCCAAGGATGACCTCAAACATGGGATCCTCTATCACTACATTCAGTTTGGTTTATAGGATGCTAGAATTCAGACCAAGGTCTTTGAGCTTACTAGCCACTCAGCCTATACTCCTGTTTTACCCCCTCATTTCTTTAAAACACTAGACCCAAATTATCGAGTTCAAATTCCAACTCTATGACTTACTGTTCTGGGTAAGTTAAAGCAAGATGCTAATTCCTACCTCATTTTCTCATCTGGAAAATGGCATTAATAATTTCCAACTCTTGGGCATGCTGTAAGATCCAGCACATCCAATCTGTTCACATTTCAACAGGTTACTCTTATGAAATAAGTTCATTGCCGAGAACTGAGCAGTCTAGGAACAAATTTTTAAAAATCTTATGCTTTATGTAAGTTTCTCCTTTTGTATTAGAGTGCACTGCTAACTATGCAGGGGCACACAGTATCCATAGGGCTGAGTTGGGCAAGTCTGACCTTGAACGGTGCTAGGCAGGGAATATATTCTAGATGATTCTGAGCAAGCCCCTCATCTGGATTCACAGTCTACCCTGTGCCTGGCTCAGGAGGCCCTCATTTTATTTTATTTTATTTTATTTTATTTTATTTTATTTTATTTTATTTTTGAGTGAATGAATACATACACTCTGGTTCTTTTCTCTTCCTCTTGCACCTTCTCTAGGAGTAGAATAGGGTGCTGCTGTTTTGATGTGCACAGGCTTTCCTACCTGGCCTGAGTGGGACAATCTCATGCCACAGAGGGGTAGTTTTTCAGCTGTGTTGTCTTAAGGAAGCGCCCTGTGTAACAGTGATTGAATCAGCAGGAGCTGGCAGCCAGGCCAGAGCTCCTCCCACCACTCAGCAGCCTTTGCCACTTCATCAAGTCCACTTAGCAGAGGCTGACCCTGAGAACAGAAAGCCACTTCCTTTCCAGTATCACCAAGGCCCAGGCCATTGTCTTTCTTGACTGGGTACAAGATTTACCTTGTTCTTTTGGCAGAGTCACTTAGCGGATGCCCTGCTTGGCTGGCAGTGAGAGAGGATTCTGTGCTCTATTTTGTGGGTCTAATCCCTTGAATCAATATTTGTTCCCACCCCCATCTGTTTACAGATAGTGAATGCTAAGCTCTTCTGGCATCTCTGAGGCAAGAAACAAGGGTAAGTCTGCAAAAGGGACTGGGGACAAAGAAAGAAAAACTGCTCAGATGGTATTCTAACAAGTCAGGACTTCACTTTACAGTAATGCCAGCCGCAGGCTTGGTGACTTTGTTTAATCTCTTTGCAGGCTTCCAGAAAGAGGTGGGACAGGAGGAGTGGAAGACACAACCAATTAAAATTCAGCTCTGATCAGCAAAGAGAAGTAGGCCATGGCGAGCTAACAGAGAGGCATTGAAAGTGAGGAAGGTCCTGGTTCCAGGAGCCCATATTACTAGAATAATCTTTTGTTCCCAAATAAGAGCACCTTCCAAAGCATGGAGTCATGCTGCCCACGTCTGGGTTCATAAAGTCTGTAGGTCTCTCACCGAGAGCCCAAAGCACAGTCCCTTTGGCTTGTTTTCCTGCATCCCTCTTCATCACTACAGGACACAGAATATCCCTGTCCTTCAGTATTGCTGAGTCTCTTCTACTTTGCCAGATGTACTGTCTGCATGTAGCCACAGTCAGGTTCTGAGACTACTATAGACAGATGCCATTTCACAACACAGGCAACTTCTCTGCCAGGGTAGAGTCTCTCTCCAGGTCCACTGCTGTCTGATGACTTTGTAGGTCAGATGAGAGAACAGAGAGAGGATGAGATGGATGAATGCTGAGGGGAAAGGCAGGGGTATATGAGACTAGAAGTTCTAGACTTTTGGATCAGGTGTGATAGGAGGTCACTTAGAGACTGGCACACTCTCTTTTGATTTTCATCTTTGAAGATGGTACCAAAGTACATGTCAGAATGTCAGTCAAAACCTTGTAGACAGTCTCTCAACAGCTAAATGTCATTGAAATTCACAAATTTATTTTATCTTTTAGATATAGCACATTGTATAAACAGTTGTCTCATTTTCTACACAATCTTTAATTTGGTTCTTCTCTTGAATAACTAAACAGGCAAGGGGTAGGATTCAGCCTAAAATGTAACATTAGATGTCATAGTTGACATTTTAGACAAGTTAAAGGGTTAGCTATCCCTGATTTAGTTGTCCTGTTGAAATGAGACCTAATTCTGCTTTCTTTAGCTGTTGCATGAGCCATTACACCAATCACACTGTCATTCCCATCACAGAGGACAACAGGAAGTCACTATTGTCTGGAAGGCAACATCTCCATGTTTACAGTGTTGATTCCACTAACTGATGATAGTGGTGCATAAAGAGGAGAGTCAGTTGGAAAGCCAATTGCTATCCAGTCATGAGCCATCTGTTGTGGGCAAAATCATGAGCTTGGTAAACAAGAGAGGACTCGCATCCTGTTGAACAATTCTGAAAACCTTTTTATAACCTCTGGAGTTCAGAGGATTAAACCATTTTAAACAATCAATGTGAAAAAGTATCAACATCATTGCAAGTCAAAGTCTGACTTTGATAGACATAAGGCACCAGAATGAATGCACATTCCTTTGCTATGGATGAGTAGCATTGACTTGCCCTTGAGTGGCTTCTCAGCTTCCACACTTGGCAAAGTCATTCACTGTAGTAAACCCAAAGCCACCCAAGCTCACCTTTCCTTTCTGTATGAATGTGATGGGGTGAAAGTCATGGGCTTTTGATTCTGAGATACCCATCTCCTTGATGACCCTGTCTATGTTAATTATGCCCTCTGATATTTCATCTCACTGTAAAAGGGAACAGCACTACTTACTTCATCCTACCACAGGATTATTGTCAATGCTAAGTAGATTGGTAAGATTATTAGCAGCAGTTGACACCAAATGAATGCTTAACCTAGTGGCTCTCAGCTAAGCATGATTTTTATCCTCCAAAGGACATGGTCACAATCGTGGAGGATATGTGAGAAAAAGTCGCACTTAATGAACAGATAAGACATTTGTTCATATACATACAATCTACAAGGTAGTTTTTTACTGTTGGGAATTACATGTCCCAAAGTGCCAATAGTACCAAATCTAAATAATCCTGTCTGGAAACAAAACCATACACATTAGGTATTTACTTATTTATATCCGAGTCTTACCGCAATCACAGATCCCAATGTGTGGGTGCTGAAATTCAAAGCAGGTGATAATAGAGACACCCTCTCATTTGAAAAGTTTCATACACAAGAAGCAATTCTGTTTTTGAAAGAATTTGTTTATAAGAATTATTTATGCAATCTTCATTTTATAGGAAACAAAAGCCAAACTCAGAGACCACTTGGATAGCATCCCCAGGTAAAGGGGCTCTCCTACTTTCAGCCCTTGAATACTCCCTATGGACTTTGGCACCTGGAGTAGTTTCCTCAAAGTTTGAACGACACCTTCCACTGCTATCATTAAAGTACAAATACTGTTAGGATGATCTGAGATGACAGATGTGTCAGGCCTTTCAACATCAGAATGCTGCCAGCATCATAGTTCTTATTCTCCATAAGCAACAAGCAGCCATCTATACTTCACTTCTAAGACAGGAGACTTCTTGCATCTGTGTAAGCCTCAAGCACCACCAGGCTAACTACCTACAGTAGTTTTATTTGTGAATGATGCTAGCTGTCAGGTTTCACTTTGCACTGATCACTAAGATCTTCTGGGATCCATCAGCATGGTACATGGGGGCTAATCCCATGACAACTATCCCTGATGTCTTATTACCTATCTGGAAGGTTAACTTTCTGACAGGCAGTTTTGAAACACTTTGTTAAAATTTTATTTTTTACTTAGATAGAAAAGATAGATAAGTATTGTGGCATGGTTATTATGACATGAGACAGTGCTACTGCTTCTTTTGCTTGGGGATATTTAAGAGCTAGCTTTGGCATGCATGGCATGCCATTGTGATACATTGGACATAAAGTCAGAACTTCCATAACTTTCTAAAAATTTTTAGATTTACTTATTTAGTTATTTTATGTATATGGATGTTTTGTCTGCCTGTATATCTGCACATGAAAAGAAGGCATCAAATTCTATGGGACTATAGGATAGATGGCTGTGAGTTGCCATGTGAGTGGTGGAACTTGAACTCGGGACCAATGGAAGATCAGCGACTGTTCTTATTGCTGAGCCATCTTTCCATCCCTCTTCCATAACCTTTATATTCCCATCCACTCCTTCATTTACTCACTTAACTACATATTGAGGTCCAAGGCAAACCTGTTTCTATTCACCATTTATTAGATTAAACAGCTTTAGATCCTAAGGTCATCTCATTCTAGAAAACATGACAAGTCGGGCTGGAGAGATGGCTCAGCGGGTAAGAGCACTGACTGCTCTTCCAGAGGTCCTGAGTTCAAATCCCAGCAACCACATGGTGGCTCACAACCACCCGTAATGAGATCTGATGCCCTCTTCTGGTGTGTCTGAAGACAGCTACAGTGAATTACACCAGAGCGAGCAGGGACAGAGCAAGTGGGGGCCGGAGAGGTCCTGAGTTCAATTCCCAGCAGCCACACACATGATGACTCACGGCCACCTGTACAGCTATAGTATACTCATACACATAAAATAATAAATAAAATAAATCTTTAAAAAAACATGACAAGTCATGAAGAGGAGATTTTAATGCAAAAAATGAATTAAAAGAGGAACATACTGTATCTGGTAAGCTTTAGCAGGCTGAAATCCAGCTTTGGATGTGGGTCAGTACAGGGAGGACTGGGTCCTTCTGGCTCTCTCTGACATCCTCTGGATGGAAGAGAGCAGGGCAGCCTTCAAGGCTGAGGGCTGGGTATTGATCAATCCCCTGTAGCCTGTTTAGGAGCAACCATCCACAAAAGATTAAGCTGATGATGCTTGACCCTGGAAAGTCTACACATGCAGACTTTCTGGCTCTGAGTTTTATGAGTTTTGTTTGTTTCTTATTTTATTATCTTTATGGGGTAATTTCTAATTTGTTATTTTAAGGCTGTATTCTAAATATATTTCTCTCTTCCTTTGCCTTTCCCCAAACTCTCCCATATACTCTTCACTGCTCTCCATTAAATTCATAACCTCTATTCTAATCAGTTGTTATTGTAGGCATATATTTCTATATATATATATATATATATATATATATATATATATATATATTCCTAAATATAAGCTTTTGAATCAATATAATGTTGCATGTATGGACGTTTTCAGGGATGATTGTTGAGTGCTATACAACGAAATGATGTGTTCTTCCCTGTGGAAGACCACCTCTCCACTGCCTGTTCTATTCAGTTGCATATAGATCTTTGTGTAGATTTGA
>JADRCD010234729.1:0-11849 GCA_019843815.1 Montemys delectorum
GACACAAGCTTCTGTGATCATCAGTATCTTGCACATAAATAGGTTTCTATCAGAAAATGTAAACATACATTAACACGTCTTATCACCCCAAACCCATGATTCACACTGGGCTTCACTATTGGTTTTGTATATTTTATATATTTTGAAAAACATATGTCTATCTTAGTGGCTTTGTTCATTGTGATCCACTATGCCAGGAGTGCACTGTATTCTGCTTATCCTTCCTTCTCAGTGCCTAGTCGCTGATGCCTGTTTGCTTTCTTCATAGTTTGACTTTCCTAGATGCCTGCTGGTAGAGACCAGTTACACTGACTTCCTTCACTTGGAAATACATATTTTTTTTCATGTCTTTTTATGGCTTGATTACTCATTTCTTTTTAGCAGGGGACAACATCCCACTGTCTGCACCTGTTTATTTACCCTTCACCTCCCAAAGGTCATCCTAGTTAATTACACATTTTGTTGTCACGAATAAAGCTGTTCTACACATCTTCTTGGAAGACTTTTTCATGGTCGTGAGCCTTCAACTCCTTTGGGTGAATCCTAAGGAGTGTGATGGGTAGTAGCTACCAAGCTCTTTTGAGTTTTCATGGCTCCCTGCCCACGATCAGTGGGGTCAGTGTTCAATGGCCTTTGGCCATTCTGGAGGTGTGCAGTACTGTGTTGTTTTCTGTTTCTCACATAGACTGTTAGGAGGTGCACCTATGCAAAGCACTGTGTGGCACACTGGCATTACTTCTTCCTCATATGTTTCCTATAACCACTGTTGCTATCACTTGACCCTCCTGGTTACTTTCTGGGTTATTAACTATAGGCTAACTAGATATAAGCCTGCTCAGACTTCCTAACTCTTCTTGAGTGAGATTCGCAGGTTAGTTCTTTAATAAATTTATTTCATCTCAGTTATCCAACTTGTGGACATGATGGCCCACTAATACTGATGTTACTCTTTTAATTTAAAAATTCCATTTGAGTCTTTTTCTTTCTCTTTTAGCCTGACTAGAGGTTCATTGATTATTCTTTCTAAAACTGGTTTCATCGTTATTGTTCTAAATCACTCATTGTTTTTAATTTCATTGATTTCTCATTTTTTTTTTTACTTTTTCCCTTTTCTTCCTCCCATGTATACTTTTTTTCTCAAATTAATGGTCTCTGTTTGTTTAATTGTTTATATATATATTTATAAATTTAAAATATATAAATACAAACTGTTCAGTTCCTATGGTTATTTTCATGTATATGATTTCAAGACTGACCTGATCATCTTGGATAATCAATTAAGGGTCTTTTCCCTGGGGGAACTCTCAATATTCCTTAGTTTCCTGTGGTTATTTGTCTAGGTGTCTAGGATGCCTTATGGGATTTTCCCCTTCCATTTTAGCATGTCTATAGCTAGTCTTCTTGTCTATGTCTTTTTCATGTAGTCATGTTGATGGGAGTTCATGGGTGTGGCTTCCCTGCCATTTCCAGGAGATGCAATCTCACAATTCTTCTGGTTCTTCTGGCCTTGACAATTGTTTCATCTTCTTTTTCTTGATTTTCCCAAGAATTAGCTGTAAGAGCTGTGTTGTTGATGTATAAATTGGGGCTGAGTGTCACATGATCATGTGTCCTCTGCATTTTGAGTAGTTGTCATTTCCTGTAATGGTCTTCATCTATTGCAAAGAGAAGCTTCTTTGGTGAAGGGTGAGAACTACGTTTATCTGTCGGTGTCTTAGTTATTGTTTTATTGCTGTGAGGAGACACCATGACCAAGGCAACTTATAAAAGGAAACATTTAACTGGGGGCTTGCTTACAGTTTGAGAAGGTTAATTCACAATCATCATGTCATTGTGGCAGGTAGAGTAACCATCACAGCAGGTGTGTTAGTGGCCAGGTATGGTACATGAGTAGTAAATGAGAGCTTACACCTTGATTTGCAGGCAGGATGGAGGGAGAAAGGGAAGGAGAGAGAGAGAGAGAGAAGAGAGAGAGAGACAGAGACAGAGAGAGAAAGACAGACAGAGACAGACAGAGACAGAAACAGAGAGACAGACAGAGAGAGAAACACACACACATACACACACACACACACACACACACACACACACACACACACACAGATACAGAGACTGAGCCTTGGATGGGAGTTTAAAACCTAAAAGCTTACCCCAGTGGCATACCTCCAATAAGGCCATACCTCCTAATCCTCCTAAACAGTTCACCAAACTGAGAACAAAACATTCAAACATATGAGCTTCTAGGGTCATTTTGATTCAAAACATCACCATTTGGTAAATTTTAAGGTAAATATTTAAAATGTAGTAAGGAGTTATACTGTCTAGCAAAGTGGTGGTAGTAGCTCCTCTAAGATCCATGGCCTCACTAGCCCAAGATAGTTGGCTAGGTCTCCAGTACCTGGTATGATTTCATTTTTGTTCAGAAGGCCTTAAGTCTAACCAGACAGCTGTTGGTTACTGCCAAGGAATGCATGCCACTAATGTACCTGGCTCACAAGCGTCATAGCTAGGTAGGAGTATTGGGTTGCTACCCCCCCAACTTGGAAGCTTTCATGGTACCTTCTGGAGCTATAAAATCTAGTGCTGAGTAGGAGGCTAACAGGCCAGGTCCAGCTTAGAGCCTCTGAATCTTGTGTCCAAAGTGCATGGTGTCTTCAGAACAGGGGCTGATCTTCTACTTCTGGGAAGCAACTAAGGACAACGGCAATAATATATGTTTTGGGAGTCTCTTAGACAACACTGACCGACAACTCTAAAAGGGGGTGCATCTCATGCCTGGTGCTGGAGATTTTTTGCATTGTCATCCCAGGTGGGAAAATTCTATTTAAACTACATATGTACAAATGCATACACATATGTGTATCTAAACTACATATGTCTACATGTATACACGTAGATGTAATTTATAAAAATTGTAGGCAAGTAAATAATAATATTATTCCTTATGAGTGTCTTACTTACTGTTTTTAGTTTCATTGTTTTATACTGCAATTTTCATTATTTTATTTATTCTGCTTAATTTAACGTGGTATCCTTTTTCTTAAAATGGTGATGATTATGACTAAGTTTTACTCTCATTTGCTAATGTGCATTTGAAATCCCCTAGGCATAGACTTTTGTTAAGCCCGGAACATTTTGATAAACTGTAATTTCACCTTTGTTCACTGAACATATTTCATAATTTCTTCTGAGATGTTTTTCTTTGGTCCATGCATTATTTATAGGCCAATTGTTTAATCTCCTAGTATTTCAGGATTCCTAGATACTGAACTCAAATGAGATTTGGTTGTCATCTGAGAGCAAAGACACTAATTTCCATTCTTTGGCTTTGTTGTGCATTATGATTCCTTCTGGTCTGTTTGGGAAATGTTATGTGAGTCCAAGGAGTACACATTCTGCTGCCTTGGATGAAGTGGAATATAAATGTTGATTACTCCCTCTTGCTGGCACTCTTTCACTATACTAGATTTTTATTGATCTCTCTTTGCTAGATCTGTCCATTGGTTGAGGTCTGTAGCAATAGTGTCATTGTGTCCTCCCTGTACTCCTGTATGCTTTTGCCTTTCACCTTGTTCATTGTGATATTGTGCTGTTAGGCATATATGCGTGAAGGGTTGATGGTCTTCTTGGAAGATGAGCTCATTACAATTCATTCATTCATTCATTCATTCATTCATTCATTCATTCTCTTTCTGTCTCTCTCTGTCTCTCTGTCTTTGTCTCTGTCTCTCTGTCTCTTTCTCTCTCTATCTGTGTGTGTGTGTGTGTGTGTGTGTGTGTGTGTGTGTGTGTGTGTGTGAATATGTGTCATCCAGTGAGGGCAGGGTGCGTTGTTGAGTTCAAGAGACAACCTGTAGGGGTCAGTTCCTTCCTCCTTCTCCCATGTGAGTTGCAGGGATCTGTAGGTAGACTGCTGTTACTTTTCCCTGCTGAGCCACCCCTCTGTCTCATACTCCTTCATCAATATGTAATGCTCCTCTCGCCCCTTGATACTTTATTTGCTTTGAAGCCAGCTTTGTTTGAAATTAATGCAGCTACCCACAGATTCTCCTCACTCTAGAGTATGGTATTCATTTCCTCACTCTTTATGTATGTATCCTTAGCTATAAACTTGACTTACTATAGGCAACACATAGTTTATTTTTAACCTGTGAACAGCTTCTGTTTATAAGTTGTGACACTTAGGTTATTAACACCAAAGTATCTCTTCACCTGGTCACACTGAGTCTCCCTGTTTGTTGTTTTTGTTTCTTTGCCATTTTTCCTATTTCAAATTTTGTTACCATTCACTCACTATTTTTCCATTGTGATTTACAAAGGTTATTTTATGATTCTCTTTTCTCCCTTTTGTTGGCATATCAATTACACTTCATTTGCCACTTTAAGAAAAATTATGTGCCTGGATTTTTCACCTACATGTATGTCTGTGCACCATTTCCATGCCTGGTAGCCAGGGAAGCCAGGCAGGAACATGATATCTGACATACTTCCCCTGCCCCCGCCTCCAACCACACAGATTTAGAATTCAGCTACCATGTGGATGTTGGGAATTGAACACAGGTCCTCTAGAATAGCAGTCTGGGTTTTTAACTGCTGAGCCATCTCTGTAGCCCTATGCAGGGTCCCCTACGAATAGCTATCCTGGCAGTTCCAGGACACATTTATAACTAATGTCAATGCACTGTCATATATGACTGTACCTCAGTTAGGGCAAATCCTTCCGAGTAATGAAACCACTCTCATTCTCTTCTCTCTGGGCTGTCTTCACTATGGTCCACATCACCTTATGTGCAAGTAAGTGTTTATATTGGAACGCATTGCTGGCATTGTTAGAAAGATTAAGGACAAGAAAAGTAGAACCATCTATTTAATCCTCTCCCTTTTTGATGTACTTCTGTTCCTTCTGAAGGTCAGAGTTTCTGGCCTGTACCACTTTTCTTCCTTAAAGAACTTCTTTAAACATGTCCTTAAAGATGAACGACTGCCACAAATTCTCTCACTTTTTCTCACTCGAGAAAATTGTTCTTTCCCTATTGAATTTTTCAGAGCGCAGAGCTCCAGGTTGGTGAGATTTTCCTCTATAGACATTTAAAATATTGTCTCCCTCTGCATTCTTGTCTATGAGATTTCCGAGAAATTGGATATGTTCCTGTGTTTGCTTCACAGCAGGAAGCTGTTGCTTTCTTTGGATTTATATTAGAACTTTCTTTCTTCTTTTTTTTTTTCTTAGTCTTTGATTTTCTGTCATTTGACTGTGACAAGCTTGTGTGTCAGGCTTTTAAAAATGACTTTGTATTTTTTTTTAAAAAGCATTTAATATGTTGTTCTCCATACATCTGTAGCCTGTGACTGCTACCAGCACTCATTTGGGTGACTGGGGGAAATTCTATCGTTATTTCTTCTGCTTCTTCCTCTCTTCTCATTTGCTGCTTTTCTACCTTTTAAAGCTCTCTTTCACTTCTTGAAATCCCCCTCCATCCCTCCCAATCTTACCTAGAAAAAGATAGTTCTTGTAAAAGAACTTATTTCCTTTTTATCATTTGCTTCGCCCTTCCTTTGCTCCTCTTCTCTTCCTGATCTGTGATTTACTAAGGTGGGAGTCTTGAGTAGGTTTTGAAAGCTTTGTCTGTACTGACATAAACATCTCAAGGCATACATTTTACTTAAGTACCACTCGGCTGGAGCCCTGCTCCGGTGGGGATGACACAGGGCTTTTGTGCTTATTCTATTCAGCATCTTTTCACCTATAAGTTTCTCCCCAACACAGATGTTCTTTTTGGGAACATATTGCTTTGTTTTCAAATACTTGGCAATTCTGAAGCGTTCTTTTTGTTATCGATTTCCAGTTGAATTCTGCTATGCCTAGAGAACATGCTGTGTGTACTTTCAGTTTTTACTGATTTATTAAGAGTCATTTCAAGGATCAGAACATTTTTCTCCTTAATAACCTTCCCGTGCCCAATGCCACCCTTGTTGGGAGGGTGTAGGCTGATCTTTGAAAACCATGACTGGTCATTTCAGTCAGTTAGTTGGTCCTCACAGTGCCCAGGTGATCTTTCTTCTGATGAATTCTTGTCTGTGTTTCAGATCCATTTCTGACAGAGAAGCATAAAGTCTTCTGGCAGAATTGTAAATTCATTCATTTTTGTTTTTCTTTTCTTTTTTTTTTTTTTAAACTTTTATTGCATTATGATGAGAAAAGTTACATGATTTCAATTTATCTCTGATCCTGGGTGTCTCAGAGCGCTTGGGAGTGGAGCTTCCTCTGGGTGTTGTGGGATTGGCTGCAGAGCTTGCACCCAAGGTCTGCTCTGGACACCAACCCAGACAGACCAGAAGGAACCCAAGATGCTGGGCTGGTGGAGCCTGGTCCCGTTGGTCCCAGTTACTCCCAGTGTGGAGACAGATGTTGGTTCCTCCTCACCTCTGATCCTGGGTGTGTCAGAGTGCCTGGGAGTGGAGCTTCCTCTGGGTGTTGTGGGATTGGCTGCAGAGCTTGCATCCAAGGTCTGCTCTGGACACCAACCCAGACAGACCGGAAGGCTCATTTCTGTTTTTCAATTCTACTTTGCTTCATTCATTTTGAAGTTGTTTTCAGTTCGGTAACACTGAGGATGGGCAAGTCTGTTGGTGAATTGAACCTTTTGACAAAAAACGCTACAAACTCTTTCTTAGATGAAACCAATTATATGCTGATCCTCTCTAAAACTGATGTTTTTCCTAGATTATTTTCATACATGCCATAGTGAGTAAACATATTTATTTTGAAAGCATTTTTAGAATCACTGAAAGTTTAGTCCACTAACATATTTAAAGTATACAGCTTAAGAGTTATATATGTCAAAGTTCAGATTTATGAAGCAGACCTAGGAAATCTCCCAGCTACGCGTGCTATTAGTGCAGTCCCGTGGCTTCCTATTGTGCCTTACAGACGTCTCCATTTTCAAAAGTCTGTTTTCCTGTTCCTTACCTTCATCATGTAAGAATTGTGCCTTCGTCTTGGGTTCCAAGACTCGCGGCTGGCTCACTAACGGTATGAAACACACAGTAAAGGGCTGGTGGTTCATTCAGTACCGTGCAGGCTCATCCTGAAGGAAGCTCTGTGTTCCATGCATGTGTAAAACAGCAAACGCACATCCCACATGGCTTGCAGAGGGCTTCCGCTTCCGTAGCAGGTCTTCTTAGGACCGTTGAGTTTCATATTATGATGTGAACATGGCTGAGTGAGTACCTGTGAAGTAGGATGTACTTTGGGCATATGCCAAGCAGCGGTATGAGAACGTGCCCAGCGGCATGACACAGGGAAGCAAACAATGCAGAGATAAGAAGGCTTCACCAACCTGGAACAGACTCTGGGGAGTCTAATAACAGGTGGTCCATTTCCAGTGTATTTAATTTGAAAGGAAAGTTTCTCTGTGTGGCCAGGTAGGATGAAATCTCAAATCTTCTTCTGATTCGCATTTCCCTAATTGCCAGGAATGATGAACATTTGTTGAGATATTTCCTAGCCATTTTCCCCCTCTTTTGAGAACTCTGTCTAAGTCTCAGGCCCAATCTCTGGATGGATTTTTTTTTAACTTTCGTTTTTGAGTTCTTTATATATACTGGATATTAGTCCTCTGTCAGATATATAAATGGGAAAGAGTCTCCCCTACTGAGTGAGCTTCCTTTTCACCTGGATGATTGTTTCTTTATGCAGATGTTCTATAGTTTCATGAAGTACCATTTGTCAATTGTTGGCCTTAATTCTTGGGTCAATGGAGTCCTACTCAGAAAGTCCTTTCTTATACCTGTATCATAGAGGGTATTGCTTATATTTTCCTTTGATAGTTTCAGATTTCACAGTTAGGTTGTTGATCCATTTGGAGTTAGTTTTAGAGCAAAATGATAGATAGAGTTCTCATTTGATTCTTCTGCATGTGCACATCCAGGGCTTCTTAAGCACAAATAGAACATCGCTTCATTTTATGACCACATAAATCTTAGGGTTGACACAGTCTTTTTGTTTATGAGCTGTTTTATATGATTTTAAACAGCCTGAATATTATCCTTGATATCTCATATTAAATTATTGTACCTCATACATAAGATAAATGCATAACCAATTCCTCACTCATGCATCTTCAATCAGCCTTTTTACAAAACACTTGCAGGACGTTCAGTATGGAAAAGACTTCAGAGTCAGTGATGCAAATGGCTGTTGCCATCCACCTACCATGAGTGTCTTACGCACCCTAACCTGGGTCAGGAGCTGCCCCATCTACTCTGTTTCTCGTCTCCCTGACTCTTCCCTCACTGCACTGCCTTACATGCACTGTTGCTTCTTATGGATTTATTTATAGCCACATAACATCCTTGAGTCATTTCAGTTAAGTAGTAGCTATAAAAAATAAGTTGTACTGAATTGCTTCAATAAGCCTCAGCTACCTTGTGATGAAGAGAACTTTTGTCTCCATAAGTTGGTCAAATTAATGACTTAAAAATCAGTTGAGTGTGTGTTACATTGTAAGTTATACTGCTCTTTAAATTTTATTTAGAGTGAACCAAGAAAGCCCAAGGTAAGGTTGCATACTTGCTGGGAATGTAAAGTTTACTCTGCAAATTACTTGGCTTGTGCCTCAGAATAAATTTTATTTGTTTAACTCTTATTCTAAATAGTGGGAATTTTTTTGGGGGGGGGTAAGTGGTGTTTCGAATGTCTGTTTAAATATATATGAAGGTAAGCAACCATGAGCTAGGTGTGTAATTCGGTGTTTAATTGCTATGTGCTCTGTCCCAGCATACAGAGAGGCAATAAAATGAAGTTGTGTAACCAAATGTCACAGTTACTGTGGGAGAGATGAAAGTAAATGCATTCATCCTCACAGGAAGGAGAGAGGACACAGTAATGCATAACAAGCAAAGGGTGCAACGTAGAGCTTATGCTCTGGTGTGATACCTAGTAACCATGCATGACTCTGAGCTCTTGAAATATGAATAATTTGAATTAAGACCTACCATGGCATGAAGTACAATCAGCTTTGAAGCTGTATGAAGAAGAAATATTAAATGCACTATCAATATAATTTTGGATAATTCTGTTGAAGACTTTTGGATAATGTTTATATGACTAGCAGTAACCACCTCACTTGCACATCTAACTTCCTATCAGTACTGGGCAGTACTAGTGTGAGCTGAGGGATGATGCCATGGATGCCTGGGATGGAAACATATACCCAAGCAATTGGTGACACTTGGCTTCTCCCATGGTCCTCCTGATGCTCTAATGGTAATCCTATAATTGGTATTTGGAGCTGAGCAAACAGAGTGGTAAAAGTCTAAAGGACAGTGAGAGAACCTTGGGGACAGCAGTGGGAGAATGCTTACTGTGTTCAACACTAGGTAGCACCCTTTACAGTTTTATAGTTCCCAGGGGGGTGGTGTGAACCTCACGAGCCCTTTGACTTTAGGTTTGGTCATGCGAACAGCTTTGACCAATAAAATGTAGAGGCTTTAAGAGGCGTTACGTAGGATTCATTTCTATTGACTTGACAGCAACATGAGAGGAACAGGTAATGTCGGCTATACTGGCTAGTTTTATGTTTCCTTGATACCAGCTAAAGTCACTGGAGAGGTGGGAGCCTTAAATGAGAAAATGCCTCCTTAAGATCTGGTTGTAAGCAAGCCTTTAGGGCATTTTCTTAATTAGTGGTTGATGTGGGAAGGCCCAGCCTGCAGTGAATGGGACTGCCCTAAGTCTAGTGGTCCTGTGTGCTATAAGAAAGCAGGCTGAGCAACCCATAAGGAGGAAGGCAAGATATAGGACCCCCTCCATGGCCTCTGCCTCTAAATTCCTGCCTTGCTGGAGTTCTGGTCCTGACTTCCATCAATGATGGACAGTGAGATGGAAGCATATGCCAAATAAACCTCTTCCCCCCCCCCCCCCCAAATTGTTTTCCCTCATGTTGTTTTATCACTGCAATAGAAACCCTCACTAAGACATCTGCCCTTCAAGCATGGATTGAAAATTAGAGGCATATGGAACACTAGAAACCAACCCAGCTCAGCTGGACTGCATCAGAGCTCACCGGGAGATTTTGAGTAGGAGAGAGAGAGAGAGAGAGAGAGAGAGAGAGAGAGAGAGAGAGAGAGAGAAAGGGGGAGGGCTGGCTTGCTGTGCAGCATCACTTCAGTTCAGTCACACCTGACAATGCATAGACACGATGTCATCCCTGTCCCAACAATTCTCTGAGAACAACAATGCTAGACCCACCTACCACAAGGAAAACAGGAGATCTCAACTCTAAATCCAGGCTATATTAACACCAAGAAGAGAAATTGCTCTTGTTAAACTCGCGCTAAGTATAGGAGCGTCAATTACCATACTGCAACAAATGTCAGATTTTGTATTTGCTCTCTTTTGTCAGTTGTGGATTCTCTTCAATAGACAGTGGATTTGCAGAAAGGAATTCCTGCTTGATATATTTGTGTTCTTGGCAACGTTGAGCTGAATACTTCAATGCAAAACCTGAAGCACCAAAATTTCTAGGAAAAAAAAATAGGTAGGTAGTAGCCTACAAGATATAGGTGTACAAAGGACTTTAAGGATTGGACTCCATTTGCCCAGAAATTAAGGACAAACTGTTGACATTTAGAAACTCAGAAGGAAATAACTTCCATGCAGCAAATGAAATAATCAATTAGTGAGGGAGAAGCCCACAGAGTGGGAAAGGATTTTGCTGCCTATGCATTTTGATAGAAGATTAATATCCAGACTATATAAATAACTCAAAAATACAAAGAATCAAGAAAATAAATGAGTCAATTAAAAAGTGGGCTATAGATCTGAATAGAGAATTCTTTAAAGAAGAAATAAAAACATCTAAAAGTAATCTCCAAGTGTTCATCACGCTTAGCAAGGAGAGAAATGCAAATTAAAACTACTTTGAGATTTCCTTTCACCTCAATCAGAATGACTAAGATTGGGGAAACAACTGATGGCAAATGCTTGCAAAGATTGGGGAGGGGAACCCTTTTGTCTCCCAGGAAAGGAAAGGTGTGGAGAGGTTAATATGATAACATCTTATCAAGGAATATGTGGACAGATCATATGACGTGACTGAGGCCTCCCTCTTGTCTCAATCTGTGATACCCTTCCACTCCTTCTGGTCCTGTTTCTGTTTCCATGGATATCTTACATTGTCCTTACCTCCTTCCTCAACTGCTCTTTTTGTTCTTTTTGTTCACTTGTCTAGTTTCATACCTGACAAATGCTCACACATGCATCCATCAAAAGCTAGCATTCATTTGTGAGAACATATTTTTCCATCTTTCAGAGTTTGGGTTATCTAACATAGTTTAATAATTCTCACAATCATTCCTGTTCTTTAAAACATTATAATTTTTTTTTTACAGCTGATTGAAATGCCATTCATCTGTTGATGAACATTTAGGCTCATCTCATTCCTTTGCTTGTTTTTGTTTTTGTTAGAATAGTTAGCTATTTGTATTTAATGTTGCTATTGACTATAGCTAGATTTGTTTGTCATTTTACATATACTATTTTTTGTTCCTCTGTTGTCTTTTGTTGTTGTTTTTATTGATTTAAGTTTTATTGTATTATAATGAGAAAATATATAATTTCAATTTATCTGAATTTGTTAACATTTAAAAACATACTTTAAGTGAATAGAATTACATCATATTCTTCTTTCCCTTTTGTACCCCAACTCCTCCCAGAGATCCCCCCTTCAATACTGCCATGTCTTTCTTTTTTTTATTTTGTCATATTCTTTAAAATTTATAAAATATTGTAACAATAAAAATGAGTATTGTGAACATTGTTTGATATAAAACAACAATAAATTGAA
>JADRCD010234731.1:0-15035 GCA_019843815.1 Montemys delectorum
TGCCTCTAAGAGTATAACCTTTAATATGTTGTCTACCCTCCAGTGGAAGACCATCCATCTAATAGCATTTGGGCAGCATAAATTCACCTTGATGGAAAAATAGATAAAAAGACACCTGCTTAGGTGGGGCTGATGAAGTTGTGGATATTAGAGGAGAACCTTCAATTACCACTGTACTAAAGCAGTATAATCCTTAATTACACTATAAATATTTGCCCTTATACCTCAGATAAGTTTAGCCCTTATTCCTCACCTAGAAAATGTTTGTTTCCAACATACAAAGACCATTACAGAAGGCCACAATCAGTCAAAATTCAGAGCTATGAAGAACAATCTCAACGTATATATCTATAATACAATTCCTGCACCTAAAGCTTGGGAGTGATTGCAGCAGAGGGGGCAGAAAGATTGTAAAAGCCAGAGAAACAGGAAGTTTGCTATGAGACTATGTCTCCTAGGAATGTCAGACTCTGCACCCAAAGTGTCGTCAACATGACTGTCTTAAGATAAACTGGATCAGGAAAACAATAGACAGGTCCCACCAAATGATCATCTTAGAAAACATGATACAAGTAGCATTATACAGACTGAGCTGGTTGGATTTCTGTATTTGGCAACACACACACATGCATGTACATAATCACACACGTGTGTGTATATGTGTGTATGTACATGTACATATACATGTATGGATGTGACAATAATTAATGACAAAAGAGGCATTAATTTGAAAGAGGGAAAGGGATGGTATATGGGAAGTTCTGAAGGGTGGAGAGAGAAAGTGGACATAATGTAATTATAATCTCATAAATAAAAATAAAAAGTAAAATAATTTCCAAAAAAACCCCTTTGAATAGGAACATGATTTTAGTGGAAAAATCTGATGAGATGCCAATAAACTTATTGTTTAGATAATAGTTTGGTATCACTAACTCTTCACTCATTGTGATAAAGGCACCAAGGTTAGTGAAAAGTTTTTCATGGGAACCTTGTTGGAGAAATTATGGCAGCATTCAATGATCTTTGGAACTTACTTATTTTTCACAAATAAAAATTCTTTTAGATGAAAGAAAAAAGATGTCCTGGGCATTGAAGAAGTAAGGTTTTAAAAAGTGATAGGAAAGATCACCAAATTCGAGGTCCCTCTGTCCTTTTTGACACTGCGGAAAACCACAAAACTGAATACAGGTTAATGCCAGGGCCAATAAGTGGGAGAGGGTGGGGTGGCAGGTTTGGGGAGGGGGGAGGCAAAAGAAGTTTGTTCTTGTTTTTGTTTGTTTGTTTGTTTGTTTTTTGGAGGGGAAACTGGGAAAGGGAAAATTTACATGTAAATAAAGAATATATCTAAAAAAAAAATGTCTAAGGAGAAAGATTTCAATTATTTGTGTCAGCCCTTCCTCCAACCCTAGGAACTGGAGACAATGCTTTCTGATGACCTCTCCCCTCAGGGCGGGGAAGTGAGGAGACAACAGTTGGCCAACAAAAAGAAGTGATAGGAGATAGCTTGCTCTAATGGACATGGCTCAGGGCAAAGCTAAAGCTTTTCCTTTGGAGGAGAGAGAGCTGCTGAGTAAGCAAGCACCTGTCATGATGGCATTCACAAGGCAGACCAAAAATGAGCACAAGGTTTCCCTTACAGAGGAGCAGAGAGGGAACTGGCATAATTTAGATGTTTGGCAGCAGCTGGTTAGGAAGGAGAAGGAGCAGCGCTTCTTGCCGCTGTGGACCTAGGCAACTCACTGAGTTGCAGACAGCAGAGGGAGCAAGGCTTGGTGAGTTTCTGATAGGAAAGCAAGCTTCTATATATGACACTCTATTACAAACAATAACAGTAACAAACGAATACAGAAATCCCCTAGAATCTTTTGACACAGTGAGGGTTTTCCTTTGAACAAAGTCTATACCAACAAAAAGCAGTGGTTGCTTTTTCAAAACTGATGGAAATCAACTAAAAGCTAAGAAACACAAAGGGAAAGAGGAAGATGTCAGGAATAAAAAGGCCAAAATAAGTTCTCAGAAACTTATCTTTAAGAAATAGAATTGTTTTAACAAACTAACGAAAAATGTAAAATGACAGAGTAACAATATTCTACAAATTCAGTCTAATTGTGCAAAATTAAATAAAGGCAGAGATAATCTTTTTAAAATTTATTTATTTTTATTCTCTAATCCGTTTTTTTTTACAGTCCAGACTTCATCCCCCTTCTGGTCTGCCCCCACCCCAACACTCCCCATCCCATACCTCCTCCCCTGCACTTACCCCCAACTCCCAGCCCCATCTCCAAGAGGTTGTCCCCACCCCACCAGGTCATCCCACTGCCTGAGGCCCCAAGTCTCTCCATGGTTAGGTCCATCTTCTCTCACTGAGGCCATACCAGGCATTCCTCTGCTTTATATGTGTCAGGGGCCTCATACCAGCTGGTGTGAGCTGTCTCGTTGGTGGTTAAGTGTCTAAGAGATCTCAGGGGTCCAGGTAAGTTGACCCTATGAGGTCACCCTCCTCCTCTGCTTCTTCCAGTCTTTCCCCAATTCAACTACAGGGAATTGGATGGGGGCTAGTATCTGCATCTAACTCTTTCAGCTGCTTGTTAGGCCTCTCAGAGGGCAGCCAAGCTAGGCTCCTATCTGCAAGCACACAATAGTATGAGTAACAGTGTCATAGCTCTGGACCTCCCATTAACCTTGTTCCCAATTTGGGTCAGTCACTGAGCCTACTTTTCCTCAGACTTTTCTGCATTTTTGTCCCTGTAGTTCTTTCAGACCAAGTCAAATCTGGGTCAGAGATTTTCACTGTGGAATGACAACCCCATCCCTCCACTTGATGCCCTGTCTTTCTGCTGGAGGTGGACTCTACAAGTTCCTTCTCCCCACTGTTGGGCATTTCATCTAAGGTCCCTCCCTTTGAGTCCTGAGAGTTTCTCACTTCCCAGGTCTCCAGTACACTCTAAAGGATTTGCCTCCCCACCTCCTACTTCCTGAGGTTGCCTGTTTCTATTCTTTCTGCTGGCCCACAGGGCTTCTACATGTTTCCTGTCCACAAATATCTGATCTCGTTCCCCCCATCTGTCTCCTCTCCCACCCACATCCCTCCCTCCCTCTGCCTCCATGACTGCTTTCTTCTCCCTTCCACGTGGGATTGAGGCATTCTCACTTGTGCCCTTCAGCTTGTTAACCTTCTTGAGTCTTGTGGGTTATGTGGTGTGCTGTATTTTTTTTTTTGGCTAATATCCACTTATTGCCATACCATGCATTCCCTTTTGGGTCTGAGTTACCTCACTCAGGATGATTTTTTCTAGTTCCATCCATATGCCTGCAAAACTTGGGATGTTTCTTAATAGCTGTGTAGTATTCCATTGTGTAAATGAAGCATGTTTTCTGTATCCATTCTTCTACTGTGGGACATCTGGGTTGTTCCCAGCTTCTGATTATCATAAATAGTGGAAAAATGTGACCTTGTAGCATGGTGGAGCATCTTTTGGGTATATTCCCAAGAGTGGTATAATTGGGTCTTCAGGTAGATCTATTTCCAGTTTTCTGAGGAAACTCCAGGTCAGGTCGATCTCCAGAGTGGTTGTACCAGTTTGCAATATTACCAGCAATGGAGGAGTATTGTTCTTTCTCCATATCCTCGACAGCATGTGCTATCATCTGAGTTTTTGATCTTAGTCATTTGTATTTGGTGCAAGGTGAAATCTCAGGGTTGTTTTAATTAGCTTTTCACTGATCACTAACAACTTTGAACATTTTTACCTTTTATTTTACCTGTTCATTCATATTTTGTCTACATGTATGTTTGTGTAAGTGTGTCATATCTCTGTGTTAGAGACAGTTGTGTGCAGCCATGTGGGTGCTGGAAATTGATCTTGGATCCTCTGGAAGAGCAGTCAATGCTCTTAACTGCTAAGCCATCTTTCAAGGCCCCAAACTGTACTCTGTATTAGGAATCTAGAATGATAAACTTGACTAAATAGAAGAAATAATTAGAAATTTTAAAGACAATCCAGATAAATTTTTACATTTAGATTATTTATTAACAAGTGAGGTATTATCAAGAATAGTATATGCATTATGACAATACCAGAAAAAGGATATAAGGGAAATAAAAAGAAACAGAAAAAAAAATGTTAGACCTAGTTAGTACAATTAATTTAGAAAAACGAACAGAATCAAGATGAAAGGAAGCAGAACTATCCCTATGGTAAATGACAAGATCTTACATATAGGAGACAGTAAAGAAACATCTAAATAAGTTCAGTAAAGAAGTTACCTGGTACAAACACACACACGCACACACACACACACACACACACACACAAATCTACTGTGTTTCTATACACTAATCTTTTTTTATTAGATGTTTTCTTTATTTACAATATCTCCTTTCCCAGGTTCCCCTCCCCCCCAAAAAAAGAAAAGAAATCAATAAAATAAAAGAAAAAACAAAAACTAAAACAAACCCTTGTTCCTTCCCCCCTTCCCCTGCTCACTACCCCACCTCATCCTGCTTACTGGCCCTGGCATTCCCCTACGCTGGGGCATAGAACCTTTATAGAGCCAAGGGCCTCTCTTCCCATTGATGACCGACTTGCCATCCTCTACTATTATATACTAATCTTATTTGTGACAACATCAAAATAAATTACTTTGGAAGAAGCTATTACTTTAAAAAAACTTTAAAAGATTACTGAAAGAAACTGAAGAAGGCAGAAGCAAACGACAACATTTACAGAATTGAAGACTGTATTGTTAAGATGACAAAAGTCCACTGTATGGTTTTAGCTCCTTTGTCAAAGATCAAGTGACCATAGATGCATGGGTTAATTTCTGGGTCTTCAATTCTGTTCCATTGATCTACCTGCCTGTCACTGTACCAATACCATGCAGTTTTTATCACAATTGCTCTGTAGTACAACTTAAGGTCTGGGATTGTGATTGCACCAGAGGTTCCTTTATTGTTGAGAATAGTTTTGGCTATCCTGGCAGCATGTGTATAGTAGAGGATCGCAAATTCGATCATCAATAGGAGGAAAGGACCTCGGCCTTGTGAAGGTTCTGTGCCCCAGTGTAGGGGAATGCCAGGGCCAATAAGTGGGAGAGGGTGGGGTGGCAGGCATGGGGAGCGGGGAGGCAAAAGGGGTTTGTTCTTGTTGTTTTTGTTTGTTTGTTTGTTTTTTGGAGGGGAACCTGGGAAAGGAAAAATTTACATGTAAATAAAGAAAATAATCTAATTAAAAAAAAAGATTACAAAAATCTTAGGTGTTCACAAATATAAAATAATTCTATCAAAAAACCCAACAATAATTTTTGAAGAAAAGGAAAATTCCTAAAATGTATATGTACCTAAATAGAATCTCAAATAAGAAAAGCAATTTAATGGGACTTGGTGGTCAAAAGCAGTTGCTGCTCTTCCAGAGGAACTTGGATCCAGTTCTCAGCACCAACACAACAGCTCACGACTGTCCAGAACTTCCTGGTCTGACATCTACTTCTCCTCCACAGTATTCTTCCTTCACATAGACACATAAAGTCACACAAGCATTCAGACATACACATAAAAAAGTGATAAATAAATAAATAGATTTTTATAAAAGAACAAAAATAAAGCATCCATATTCTCTGATAACAAAATATTTTACAAAACTTCAATAAACAAAGGAGTGTGCTACTGTGATAAAGTCAGACACATGGAATGGTGGTACAGAGCAGAGAGGTCAAAAATAAACCTGTATCCACACTCACAGAGTAATTAACACACACCGTGAGGGGTGCATTTATAGGCAAAAGACCCAAATGTAGGCTAATTCAAAGTAACTTTAAAGCTGAAATATAAGTTCTGATGTTATACATCTAGAAGGCAAAAGAGGATAAGCTTCCTGTACTGGCTGGTTTTGTGTGTCAACTTGACACAGGCTGGAGTTATCACAGAAAAGGGAGCTTCAGTTGGGGAAGTGCCTCCATGAGACCCAGCTGTGGGGCATTTTCTCAATTAATGATCAAGGGGGTAGGGCTCCATGTGGGTGGTGCCATTCCTGGGCTGGAATTCTTGGGTTCTATAAGAGAGCAGGCTGAGCAAGCCAGGGGAAGCAAGCCAGTAAAGAACATCCCTCCATGGCCTCTGCATCAGCTCCTGCTTCCTGACTGCTTGAGTTCCAGTCCTGACTTCCTCTGGTGATCAACAGCAATGTGGAAGTAAGCTGAATAAACCCTTTCCTCCCCAACTTGCTTCTTGGTCATGATGTTTGTGCAGGAATGGAAACCTTGACTAAGACACTTCCTAACACTAATTTTGGCAGAGTTCTTGGTTATGACGTCAAAAGCTTTTGGAAAATAAAATTGAGGCTAACAAATCTCCATTGAACTACAGTGGCTCTGCACAGGAAAGAAATGACTTGTGGAGTGAAAAGACAATTCACAAAGATGGAATTATTTGCAAACCACACAATCAATAAGGTGTTAAAGGACAAAATGTGTGCATGAAAACCCCTACTACTCAAAATCAACACAGGACACTATTAATAATAGGTGTGTTATAAATTTTACAAATGAAGTTTACCAACGGCCAGAAAATACACAAGAAAATATTGACTACTACTCACCAACAAACTGCCAGTGAAGACCATAATATCTTTCTCACATTTGTTGGGATGCCCATTTCTCCAAGGTGTTTTGGTATTGTTTTGTTTTTCTTTTTTTAATAAATAACAGAAAAATTGTTGGCACAAGTTTGATAAAAGATAGTCCCCCAAAACTGATAGAACAGCAGTCATTCTCTAGGATATTTACACAAAAGTTTGAAATCGAGATTATACAAGGTTTTCATGTCAGCATTCATTGCAATATTAGTCATAAATCCTAGAGATGGGGAAACACTATATGTTCATCACTTTAGGAATCCATTGGGAAATTTACAAAACAGACAATGGGACTTTAGTCATCAGTAAGATGAAGAAAGGACTTTCATATGCTACAACTGTGAAGCCTGAGGACATTATACTAAGTGAACTAAGCTTGTAATCAATAGACTTACACTTCATGGCAGTTACATCAGCTGACTATGGCCATCAAACTCATAAACATAGAATAGGGAGTGATGGTTGCCAGCAACTAATGGGAAGAGCAAATGAGGAGTTACTTTTCAGTGTGTACAGAGTTGTCATGCAGAATGAAAATCCATAAAGATTTTCATTTTGTATGATATTATATGTATAGTGAAAAATGCCATAGTATATACTTAAAAATTGTTAAGTCTAGATCTCATGTAATTTTTTAAGATCATAAAATGGGAAAAAATGTACCAGCAGTTCTCAAATCTGATACTAAGCATAGAGAGCATTCTTACAATTATGCTTTATATATTTGTCTTTACATAATATTTTCTATGAATCACAGTATGGCAGTGATTATATTGTCTCAGTGTAATGACATTATTCTTAGTATTGTCCCACAGCAGGAACATTCAGAACTATCTTTTCTCCTGATAGTCTCTGTCTCTGGCTTTCTCTCTCTGTCTCTTTGTCTCTGTCTCTATCTCTGTCTCTCTCCTCTCCTTTCCTCTCCTCTCCTCTCCATCTATGTCTTCCTGTCTTTTTTAATCTTTAATTTTTTAAATTATAATTTGATCACTTTTCCTCCCTTCCTCTCCACCTCAAATGCCTGATAAACCTCTCCACACTGTCCTCCAAATCACAGCCTCTTAAAAAACACCCAATTGTTACAGTATGCATGAAACTACAAAATGAAGGAAGGACTAAGAACTCAGAAAAGAAGAATACATTGAAACAGGAGAACCAGAGCAAAGGTGGTCTTGGCTGACCATAAGGATCCAGCTTGAAACAGGAGAAGCAAAAGGGAGACACAAGTCAGAGCCACTGTTACTACTCTAATTGGTTAGTATGCAGCACAGGACCTAGAGGCAAAGCTGTGAAAATGGAAGAACCAGGCATGAGAAATGAAAAAAACCAGCCTTGACAAAGTTAATGCTTTAATGATTATAGAGAATGGAAAAACAGATAAACAAGTATGATTGAAATGTCAAGTCAAGGCGAAAGCTTGGCAAGCACAGACAGAAAGGAGCATGACGAAAGGTGATTTATTTTGACAAAAAATAATGGCTGGATCTAGCAGCATTGGCAAATGTGCTCTCAAGGTTGAGTGGGAGATTTTAACACTGATCCACATTCCATTCCTGCAAAATCACCTTCAGCTTTAACCTGAACTAGTTGTATGTTTGTTGTTTAAATGAAATGACACATTGTTAGCCTTTTATTCTCCTATGTGCTGCTTTTGTTTTTTTTACTGAGTCTCACAAAGGGTGTCACATCTGGTCTAATTTCAATTAATATGTAGTGTAGAAATGTCCAGATAGATGTTAAGGTGCCAAAAGGAACCTTCACGGCCGAAGGCAAAATAGCTTTTCTGTGTTAAAGATATCAACAGCCTTTCATCTTCATGGCTTCAGGTAAGACCTGTTTTCCTCCCAGGCCTACTATCCTTATCTGTAGAATGTTGAAACTCCTCTTGCAACAGAGAACCTCTACATTGGCATCACTCTATACACAGAATAACTGGGATTCAGAAAAATAATTAACTGTGTATATATCGATCTTCTTTCAACACCTGGATGCCCTGATAGGTAGAAGACACTTCAAGGATAATTATCACCTTCTACATTTTAACTGCCTTTCATGATAGCAATCATTTGTTCAAAAACCATGGCTCAGGTATTACAGTTAGCACTTTACTTAAAACATATAACCTTCTTATTATTGTAAAGTGATTACTTTACTTTAATGTTATCAATATGGAAAACCAGCTTCAGGCTATAGTATTTGCTAGAAATGATTCAGCTGACAGGGAACTTCAGCAGAATACCCAGGTCTATTAACCACACCAGCATAACTATTGTGCTTATTAAACTATGACTGACTTAGCACATTCACATCATATATGGAAATCAGATCAAAGTGTGGCCTATGGGTCTCACTCAAAGCAATGAGCCCCAAACCTAACATTGTTTATTTGACTCTTTTGAATATTTTCATTAGGATTACTTTATGTCATTGTGTACGCTTAGAAGAAGAACCATTTTCAGATACACCCACCTTTACACAGTTGTTTCAACAAAACTTTATAATTCAAAATCTCTTAGTGATTCTAGCTTATCACAGTGAGCATGTATGATTAAATTAGACAAAAGTTTTGATATATGTGAAATATAATATATAATTTTATAATTCAAGCCCTATTCTCTGAGCCTGAATTAAGCTATGGGCTTCTTTATCTGTTGCTTTCTCTTTCTTCCCTCTTTTTTTTTCTTTCTTTTTCAACGTTGTTTTAACCTGCTGCTTTGTTTTGGTTCGCTGAGAAGAGAACCCTATGTGTGCTTTAGGGTGTTTTTAATCCTCCATGAAATAAGCCATTTGGACTCTGTTGCACATCATTGCTGCTCAAATGGCCTTTTCACTCCTCTCTAAACTCATACTTCAATATCTCAGGTAAGTTTAAGTCTGAAAGAGCTTGTTTCCACACGAGAAAAAATATAAATGAAATAGAACTGAATCCTGCAAAGGTTAAACACTCACAGTGTTTAAGAAGGCTGTTCTTAAGAATTCCAAGTCAACTAGTCAGTAAGGTGTACTAAAGTGGGTTTTATTTGGATGAGGTCAATATTTCAGTCAGATTCAATCTAACATCAGCCCATTTACCATGAAAGTAATATATATTGAAGATAAAATGAAAACAACCATTTGGAGAAATATTGCAATCAACTATATTGCTTGAAAACCAAACTTTAGGAAATAAAGATCAGTAAAATTATTTTGACTGATATGAATGCATAAACTAAACTAAGAAAATATGTAGCTGAAGAGATGGCCCAATAGCTAAGAGAGATTGCTCTTACAGAAGACCAAAATTCAGTTCTCAGAACCCATGTTAGGTGGCTTACAACTGCCTGAAACTACAGCTGTAGAAAATCCAATGTGCTGTCCTGGTCTTTGTAGCCACTCCCATATACATTGCATTCATTCATTAACACAGACACACAGATGCTCAAATAGATATACATATATACATAACAGAAACATGCACACACACATATATACTTACATACATACATACATACATACATACATACATACACTCATACACACATATACACACAGCTAAAAATGAGTCTGTAAACAAGACATCTTGAGGACCCTGTCTTCAAACACTTAAGAAACTCATACCTAAATACAGATGGCCTTTGCTTCACTTTTCATTAGGACATCCTATGTTGTTCCAAGCCCTAGCCAGTGCTAACGAAAAAGGAAAACGTACCACTATAGTATATATAAGAGATGCAGAGGTGTGTAGAATGTGGAACTGTGAGAGAGTAAGGGTCCTCTCAAGAATCCTGGGTCTGAGGGTTTGGGATAAGGATATTGGCAAGATAATTTAAAATCAAAGTATAAATTAGGCAAAGCTGATTGGAGTGCTCAACCTAGTTAGACATAACGACTAGGTGGAGGCTTTAATGGTAAATAGAGACCATACCTGTGGCTGCAAACAGATTTCTATTTTCTTTTTCAGTAGAAATGTGTTTTACTAGGATAAACTAGCCTGGGCAACTTCATGATAGTAAATCTTCACATGTAGTTCGATAATGGTTCAAGAGTTTAAATTCTAATTAAAATGCATTTCATGTCAGATAACATTGATCCTGTTGAGGTAGAACAATGGAAAAAGTACATGCATTGTAAGCATAAAGACCTGAGTTCAATCCCCAGACCCCACAAAAAGCCTAGGTACAATGACATATGCTTTTTATCCTAGGAATAAGAAGACAGGAGACAAAAACAGATTCCCCTAGACATTGGAGGGTCACTAATCAGCCTAGCCATTTTGCTGTGTTCCAAACCAATAGGAAACCCCGTCTTAGGGAGATGGACATTGTTCTTGAGGATTACACCTGAAGGTGTCTTCTGGCTTTCACATACATGCACACACATATATGCGTATGTACCCACACACTCTCACATTCCCAGACACATTTACCTACAGACATATGTGAGTGTGAATACACACACACACACACACACACACACACACACACACACACAGGTGGGACGATAAGATGATATTCATTGATATTTTATCCACTTTATATAATCTAGTCCCACAGTCTACACAATACTTAAGCATTTCCTTCCTTTGATATAAACTTATTTAACATTATTACTGCGTAAAAATGAGATTGATACATGGATAAATGGCTAGCTTTTTGATTTGTAAACAGCACACACACTTTGGAGGGTGAATATAACTCTGCAAGAACAAGTTACAGTTATTATTGTAGTAAAAGCAAACATGGTATTTATTTTTCTCAATTTCTACCACTATTCTAAAAAAAAGCCACTATCGATAGCACCTAGCAATTCATGTGCACCAAGAGCAGTGTATTTACACAGAAGAACAGTTTTAACATCATAAAGAATTATATCTATTTTTTTGTTGTTCAGAAGAGATGTCACATTTCAATTTAATTGCTGAGCATTTTCAGTGAGCTATTTATAATCACTGGGGAAACTTAAAAACTCATGTGTTTGCAATGGCTACTGCTCTGTTACAGCTGGATATCACCTAACATACATCATAAGTCCTTTGTAAAGCATTTCTATTTTGGATTAATATGGATTATAAATAGCATATTTCTAAATATATTCTTCAGTAAAGTCTGAAAATTAAAAAATCTTTAAGATAATTGTCAAGTTCTATAGATTTTAAAGAAGTTCTGAAGTTTTAGAAAGCATAACCACTGAACAGTTTATTATCTTGCTTAAAGATTTTGCTATAAATCACTTTTAGGCAAATGGTAAAGTGTCCAGCATACGATTGGTTGTTCTGAAATCCAGAGGAAGAGGTTAACATTTTAAAGTACTTCATTTTTTTTTTTTACGGTCCAGTCATTACCTGCCTCCCAGTATACACAGGAAAAAGCATTAGGAAAGACCAGTATAGCTCAAAGTCAGTTCTCAGAGACATGAACACAAGGTGGGATTCTAAGCATCTGTGGAGTCAGAACCTTCCCCCTAAAGCATCTAAGAATACTGAAAAGGCTAATTATTTAGATGAAACACGGTGATTTTAGGCAAGATGAAAGGATAAAGACATTGGGGGAATATATGGATACAACAGTTATCAAAATACAACAGTGGCACATCTGTGTTACATGCTTCAGAGTTAACCAATGAACTTCTTACTCTCACGTATTTTAACCATGATAGTGAATTTGAGAGTCTTGCTTAAAGTCACCACACTGAAAGTGTATAGAGTTGGGAGACAGATATGGTAGGACAACAAGTGCTCAGTTCACCTCATTAGGACAAGAAGTATCTCCATGGGTAAGATGTGCATGGCAACCCTTCTTAGACAGGGGTCAGCCAGGATTTGCTCCTTGAAGAAGAACAGCAGTTAGTATTTCATCCTTACAGACAGAACACAAATCTCTGTGAGTAGAGGAAGTTGAGATTAGAGCACAGGTATGCCAAGGCAGCTGGGGACTGAGCACAGGGCACTAGAGAGGAAAGAGAGCTGACAGTGAGGGAACCACAGTAACAGAGAAGTTTGAGTGCCCGGTCAGTCTGGAGACATACATGTTGATGACAGGGCTCTACTGTGAGTGCTTGGTCAATATTAAGACATGTGTGTTGAGGAAAAGTTTCCATGAAGTTTAGCAGAGTCTTCAGTAAAATAGTTTACTAGAGGCTTTAGTAAAATAGTTTATAGACAGAAAATAATGGAAGAATATGTTAAAATCTGGGAAAAGAAAACACTTAGAGATTGAGCTAAGATTCCAAATCAGCCACAGTATAAGAGATTGTTAGACACACATGGATCCTTAAACGAAAACCTCATTAGTCCTATGTCAGGAAAAGTCTAAAAACTCCCATGATGCATGATTCTAACCCAAGACAAGTTAGCTATTAGCTACTACAATACACTCTTCAAAGAAGGTAAGACCAGAGACTGGGAAGTCAGCTTTGACTCATAAAGTGGTGGGTAGCAGGGAGCAAAATCGGGCAATGTTGAGAACAGTAAGAGGACATTTGTTTTGAAGTGTGCCTTGTGCCATGTTACAGTAAGAAAGGAGACAAGTATAAGTGCACATCAAATCTGCATGGCCTCTTTGGATGGAAATGGGTCAGGTCATTGAATTTCCTTATTCATCTGCCAAGAGTAAAGGTACCACATGGGAAAGGATACACTGATGGAATATTTGGAGAATACTTAAAAGTCCATTCCTGAAACAAAACTGATATTTGCCCAGAATTAGAAAGAGGGAAAAAGGGCTAGCCTGAAGCACTTCTTTAAAAAGTACTAATAAGTAATATCCACTGCTTTGTTACAAAACAGTGATCTTGTGGCTTTTAGTATGTAGCATAATTTTACGTAAGCACTAGAATTCTGACCATGAACGGCTAACAATGTTTTTGTTGGAAAGCCCTAGTTTAAGTAAAAATTGATTTGTAGTAAAGTGGATAATATCATTTTTAATATAACAATTCCAGTTGAATAAGTGTTATCATTGATATCCCTTTCTCAAAGTAGTATTGGACTTAATTAGCAATGTTTACTTCCCACAAAGATGGTACAAAGATGGTGTTTTCAGTTTACAAAGAGGGGAGGTATGCCTATTAAATGCATTTATACTTGGACTTATATAACTGGAAATATGAATGTGTTTAAACATTGGGAAAATTCTCTCACTGTCTTGGAAACAAAAGGAGAACACCTGTGTTTTAGTTTATGTTCCCTGGCCTGTTACAGACAATGGTTAAGCACCAGGAAACAACTCTCTATTCTTAACATTGCCAATGCAATTAGGATCCCCTATGTCAAAAGATGCTCTCATTTACCACTGAAAGGCATTTTTATTGTGGTTTATGAAGTATCATTCTTCACTGCTTATATTTTATCTGTGCTGACAATGATTATCATTATCCAATCTGGTAAAAGTAATATATAGAGGCTTTAGCCAATTACATTTACCCCATCATTTCTATCACAACCACCAACACCACACCAAATAAACGCATATTACAGATTGAAGAGAATATCTTACATTTCTGTGTATACGTGTGTGTGGTTCTGGGAATTGAACCAAAAACTTTACCAGGGCTGAGCAAGTTCCCAACATGGAGCTATAGTTCCAATTCAAGGCAGATTGTCATGAGCCTAATGAAGTTTATGCTTCACTTCATACAATCCTTGCTTAATTTCTTATTTGTGATTTTGTGATTTTTCTCTTTTCAGGATCCCACAGAGTCTGATACCAGTATCATTATTATAAACTACAAACTATATTCTTGGTACAAATATTTCTAAGAAATTCTCTATCTTCCCCTGGGATAGTTTTACTCACAGCCTCTATTTCAGAAACCTTAGAACTATTTTACTAGCTCAAGGCTAAAAGTATAAAGTATCATTAAGACAAAAAACAGCACCAATTTGCATCTTTGAAATAAACTGTGATTCAAATCTGATGTACACATGAGTATAAGTTCAGCTAGAATCAGAAAGTGATGTCATTTAAGAAAATACAATTCATAAATGAAAGAATCAAACACCAGGAAAAAGAAATATTCTGATATATCAGTTATACCTGTGGGTCATGACCTCTTTGGGGGTCAAATGACCCTTTCACAGGGGCCACATATCACATATTCTGCATATCATATGTTTACATGGCAATTCATAATAGTAGCAGAATTACAGTTATGAGGTAGCAACAAAAATACTTTTATGGTTGGGGTCACCATGGCATGAAGAATTATATTTAAAAAAATGCAGCTTTAGAAAGCTTTAGAACTGTAGTCAGTTCGGCAGTAAAAATTCTAAAATTGGAATAATACAGAGCAGATTAGTAGTGTCCCTGTGCAAGGATGAAAGACAAACTCATGAAGCACTCCATATTTTTTTTCTTGGCACATTGCCCCACCAATCCCTTGCTGGCATGGCCCATCTGTGACACAGTAAGCAGAGTAGCGTCCCCT
>JADRCD010234732.1:0-34264 GCA_019843815.1 Montemys delectorum
GAGTCTTTTAACATTTCTATATTGGGACATATGTGTTAAGGCAGTAGAGTATTTTTCAACATTAGGACATTCGGACAAGCAGGTGTCCCACTACTGTGTTACTATTATTCATCCTGCTGACTCTACCTGTCCCTCTTAGTTTTAAAATCTACAAGGAAAAGAGAGACCTTCATAAGGGTTCATGGCTGTGAACCCTTCATTTTCTGAAACAGGAATGGAGTGTGCACAACAGAGGCGGGCTTCATGGTGTGAATGTGCTCTTTCAAACAGACATTTTAGAGAGCACAAAGGCGTCTTTGCATCTTTCCTTACTCAGAAAATTTTTGTTTTTAATTATGCATATGCGGGTGGGTGGGTGTGCATGAGTGTAAGTGCTAGTGAATGCCAGAAGTTCAATCTCTGGAGCCAGGGCTACAGGAGCTTGGGAGCCACCCGACATGGGTTTGGAAAGAACAGGAAGCACTTTTAAATGTTGAGCCAAGTCAAAGTGCATGTAAACAATAAGCATACATGTGAACAGGTAAAGGGCATATAAGCAGTAAGCACGCGTGTAAGTGCACAAAGGTGGTCACCTACAGATTATCTAGGCAAGTTTTCTGAAAAGAGCCCAGGCTTACACTGGTTAAGTACAGCTCCCATTGCAGGGTAGGTGTCTGGTAACTATAGATGTTAAAGAATGCATGGTGTAAAATGTAAACAACATTTTAAAATAGAAGAAAGCCAGTGTTATAGCTCTGGCTCTATAACCTGGGAAATCTTTTCCTAATTATTTAAATCATTGTGTTGGTTATGCAAGCTCAAAGGCAACCCGCTCAGGAGCTGCTTCTCTCCTCCCGTCCTGGGTTCTGGTGAGGAAGCTAAAGTTCAGAGAAGTGCTGAAGCGCAAACCTGAATAATGAGCTTGAACTCAAGACTACACTTGGTAATGTAAAGGTCTATAAGAAGAATCTGTGGGCCAATAACTCAACCTATTAGAGAGATTAGTAGGAACCATTAACAATCACCATACCACATAGGGGCACATGCTCCACTATGTTCACAGTGGTCTTATCTGTGACAACCAGAAGCTGGAAACACAGATGTTCATCCAGTGAAGAATAGATACAGAAAATGTGGTGATTTACACAATGGAATACTATTCAGCTATTAAGAATGAGTTTTGTAGACAAATGGATGGAACTAGAAAATATCCTGAGTGAGGTAACCCAGACCCAAAAGGACATGCATGGTATGTACTCACTAGTAAGTGGATATTAGAGTACAGAAGACCTAGGATACAATCCACAGAACTCAAGAAGGTTAACAAGCAGAAGAGCCCAAGTGAAGATATCTCAATCCTACTTGGGAGAAGAAAATAATCACTGGAGACAGCGGGAGGGAGGGACCTGGGTAGGAGAGGAGTGAGGGAGGAAAAGGGGGAACATGATCAGGTGGGAGTAGGGGGAGACAGGAGAGAAGCACTGAGGGCCAGAAGAATGAATGGAAATATGCAACCTTGAGGGGTAGGGATGGGAGGTAGGGGGGACCCTCTACAAAGTACTAGAGACCTGAGAGGTGAGAGACTCTCAGGACTCAAAGGGAAGAACCTTAGATGAAATGCCCAAAGTGGGAAGAGGGAACTCATAGAGTCCACCCCCAGTAGAAAGACAGGGCATCAAGTGGAGGGATGGGGTTGCCATCCCACAGTCAATAACACTGACCCAGAATTGTTCCTGTCTAAAAGAACTGCAGGGACAAAAATGGAGAAGAGACTGAGGGAAAGGAGGTCCAGTGACAGGCCCAAACTGGGGTCCATCTCAAGGGGAGGCCCCAAGGCCTGACACTATTACTGATGGAATGGCATGCTTATAGACAGGAGCCTAGCATGGCTGCCCTCTGAGAGACCCAACAAGCAGCTGACTTAGATAGACTCAGACACACACTTACACCCAACCAATGGACAGAAGTTGGGGACCATAGTTCAACCTCTATGGTTGAATTTGGGAAAGGCTGGAAGAAGCTGAGGAGAAGGGTGACCCCATAGGAAAACCAGCAGTTTCAACTAACCTAGACCTGTGCGATATCTCAGACACTGAGCCACCAACCAGGCAGCATACACTAGCTGGTCTGAGGACCCCAACACATATACAGCAGAGGACAGCCTGGTCTGACCTAAGTGGGAGAGACTTGAGGCCCCAGGGAATGGGGAGGCCTGGCGGGGGTAGGAGAAATATCCTCTGGGAGACAGAGGCAGGTTGATCTCTGTGAGTTCCAGGCCAGCCTAGTCTACATAGTGAGTTCCGGGACAGCCAGCCAGGGTTCTGTAGAGATCTATCACAAAACAACAACACAAGGACGAGGAGCAGGGCAACACTGAGTAAGTAAAAATCTTCAGACAATGGGGACAATCAGAGGGAGAGAAAGGGGGGGAGGAGGAGTGGGGAAAGAGACAGACAGAGAGACAGACACACACAGATGGATTTTGAAGTGATAAATAAAATCATGGGCAGGGAGCCAAACTGGTGAGGGAGTGCTGTCAAGAACACTGAGGCAGCCAGAAGACTAAATCTTATTGCTGTGTAACTTTAAACATTACAGTCTTTAGCTTCCCCACCAGCATTCCTACTAAAGGGGGGGGGGCGTCTTAATTTCATAAAATAGTTAAATAACACCAGTAAGGGCAGACTCAACCTGAAGCAGAAAATGACAGTCATCCAAGTTTTCACACCACCGCAGGATGCGACGATACAACTTACACAGCAGTCCAATATTCCCTTACCATTCAGTAAAGAGGCAGCCTTCCCGCGTCCAGTTTTCATCTCTGCTGCCCCTCGCTCCACTTGGTACATCACATGCTATCTCTTCTCCTATGTTGGTTTAATGTCAACAGCCATCAGTCTGGAGAATTCCTTTCTCTGCTGCCACCTACCAGTTTATCTCTCTGCTGCAGCAGAAGGGTATATAGAAAAAGGCCTTGCTTATTGTTCAAATTAAACAAAAGCTTTAGCATTACATATTTTCACATGTGAATCAACATTTTCATATCTTGCCCATCCCACCTCAATAATCAGCAGGAAAAACCCAATCGCAGAAAATCAAGTAACATATGGTCAGTGTTCATGCTAAGCTAGGGAAATTAGAAATGGAAAGAAAGGAAGAGGAACGATTGTCCACTCCGCAGTCATCGTCTCAGAGCCACAGTCTGTTCTGCTGTTTCCTTCCTTATGTATTCCTAGGAACTATTGATAAACATATGATGGAAAATTTATCTAGGTAGTCTACAACTCCTACAAATTTCAAATTCAGAGACTATCTGAAGAACATACAATATAAAGGATTTAAAGTAATTCTAGAAACTAAGGGTGTTAGGTGCTTTACCTGCTTGAGATTTCAATGTTCTGGACTGCTTATTGCCCAATGGCTCTGAATACATTAAAGCACGAACACATACGCCACCTACATTTAAAATAGGGTAGCATTTGTATGCCCAGATAAGCATTGGGTATTTTTTTGCAAAAGAGTTAATATTCAGTAAGTCCCTTAGAAAGGACTGATCATGAATGTATTTGCCTTAAACTATTTACAAACACAGCAAAACCTGGGGTAGGGAAAAGAATGACAAACGTGGTTCTAAGAGAGCTGAGAGTTAACACAGGATGCTGTCTTCTGCCTTTAAAAATCTAACACTCACTTCTATTCCCATTCTCTGCCACTGGAGTATACATCTGAAATCTGACATTACACACTGAGGAGCTGTTCCCAAGACTGACTAGCAGTAACAATGCTTGTTTTTCCACCCTCCCAAATAAATGTATGTACAGACTTGCCAACTTAAAACAAGCAAACACACACTGACAGAAGCACCAAAAGCTGGTCAACAGCAGCACTGCAATGCCATAGCGTCTATGTTCTCATTCCTTCCCCCATCTCAAGCCCCACCCTTTTGACCTCTGCATATGGGATGAGCCTGAGCAGGAGAAGTTGGTGATGCCAGGACTGCGCCTTTCCCACGGATGCTCCTAGAGGCCTGCTGTGCTTCTGGGAACTGAGGCGCAGGGATGTCTGTCTGACTGAAACCTAAAACAACAACAGTTCACCCCACCCCTCACGTTCCCCAAACCCCAAATAGCAGCCAGGTAAACATACTATATAAGGTCCACCTAGTAACTTTGAGTACAATAAAATCTGAAGCAAGATTCCTTACAAGTCAGCAGTATTTAATGGGGCAGCAGAATGGAGGTTGTTTAAATAAACTCTGCACACCCGATGCTATGCAAACACTGTAATGGTGGCCATTCTCATCCAGAGAACAAGAGTCTGCTGAAGGACTCCTTCTCAGAACACGTCACACATCCCTGCAGGAGTGCAGCTGGGATTCCTGGACGAGTAAATTTCAGTTCAGTTCAGCAGATAATTACCTTAAGATGCTAGAGGATGTCCCTATCTCATGTGTCAGCTGAAGCACAGACTAGGCAAATGATAATTACACACCTCTATTTGGGTGTGGAAAGCACCAAGGGCTAGGGTTGATTATTCACTAACTAGTAGTTTTTGAATGTGTACACTATTTGTGTAGAACATTATAGGATAGCAGATAAAAAGGTGCTGGCCAATGGCTAATGTCTCTTAAATCCTCTATTATAAAGAAATTACTGTCCCAAATGTAAAATACAAGGACTGGCTTTCAGAGTGAAAACCTTAGAAAGCACAGGAAAGGAGGAAACAATGAGTAGACAGGGATAGACAGAAATGGAAGAGATAAGTAATGAAAGACTATCAAATGGTACAACTATACTTCTATTCTGCCATTACCACTGTTGTATGACCCTGGCTAACTAATCTGGGTAACCATGCTGTGCTTCAGAACTATTCCTTTACAGATTCAAATCTACAGTGTGTGCTTTAGACTCTTTAACCATTCACATTTATCTCTGCAGGACTAGTGTATCAGGCTACAGCGATTATTTCTGTATACATTAACTCTAAAACGACTAGTGCTTTCTATTGTGCTTCACAAGCCCCTTGCACTTCTCTATGGCCAAATAAACACTACAGAGTATTTTAAAACCATATATATAACCTAAAACCTAATTTACCTTTACACACCTCTAGTTTTCCATACCTGTCAACTCCTAATTGATGTCTTTAAACTGTGAGCTCACTGTGTATTCGGAACACCAAGCCCTGAAAAAGCTTAAGCCAGAGTAGCACAGTGGAAGAAACAAACAAACCCACAACAAAACAAAGCCAAAAGTCACACTCAGAAAACTTCATTATAGACATATATGCAAGGAATGGAGACTCTAGATGGCTAAACAAAACCCCACGTCCTGAGTTCTTCCCAGTCGACTCAACCTTTACCCCAAAAACTCTTTATGTTACCTGCTACCATATTTATGCATTTGTGAAAAACCAAGTTATGATAAACTGATGCTTGCTTTTTAAAGTGTTACAGAAAGAAAACTTAAAAGAAAAAGTAAAATGTTAGCCTTCTGATAAAAATTAAGGAAAAAGCAATTACCTGCCAGCAGGCTGGGCTGGGCTGGGCTGGGCAGGGCACGGTCCGAGCCACTGCACTGAGCACGCACTGCGCAGCTGCGTTACTGGGGGAGGGGAAGTTTAGAAGGGCACTGACCCCAAAGCTCTCAAACCGTCTCACTCATCAGCAGGAAGGGGGAAGGAGGAAAGTATTTTCTCTGAGTATTTTTTGTTTGTTTGTATTTGTATATTTTGGCTCCTGAAAAGGCTGGCAAAGAACAGTAACAGTGCAAAATATTAGAATGTTTCTTGAAAAACAATTTTAAAAATGTAAACATTCAGGAAACTTTAAGAATCAAACTTTTGTTAACACAGAAAAAAAAATTTCCCTAGAGTTAGGCAGCCACCCCAAAAGGCATGGCAAAGTGCACTGGGATAAAGGAAATAAAAATCACAGAAACCCCAAAACAAAATGAAAATATTTCCAATCTAATCTGGAAGAGTAGATGATTCTAACAGCAGACCTCTGTCCATCACTAAAACATTTCAAGGCGCCTATATTATATTAAGTGAAACTTTTCTTTTCTTTTCTTTTTAAGAAACAAAAGAAAGCAGTGAACCTGGTTATAAATCCTGCAATATATTACATTTTAAAAAAATCCTAGCACAAGAAAAGTAAATTTTAAATAAAAGCCAACAAACAGACAAACAAACATCAGCAGAGGTTACCTGTCTGAGCACCTACATGTTCTTAGGAGGGGATCGTGTCTCACCAGCCAAATAGCCCACAAACCTTCTCAAAAACAGCGAACCAGGAGAAAGATATAACACAAGGTTTGATTCACAGTGTCTCTAACACCCCCAACCCCACACTGGGGGTTCACTGAGTGAAGAGCATGTGTTTCCACTCTTCTCCTTCTTGAGTGAGGTGACTGATGGTCAGGCACCTTTTCCAGTGCCTCCAGTGCTTGTTTTAAAGTCTGATAAAGTGCTTGATGAAGTCTCTTGTTGGATTTTTTTCTAATATTCCAAGTAGTTTCTTATTGATAGCATAGAGAAAGATTTCAAAGTTCATTGGAGAAAAGCCAGCAGAAATGAACAAAGTATCAAAAAAATTTACTCAATTAGAAAGTTTAAGTGGCATAGTTCATAATGCATGGATCTATGAGTCCAATTCTCATCATAAGTAACATAAAAACAAAATCAGAATCATTAAAAGACAATTAACAATTACAATTTTAACAGTGTACAAAAAATTTACAGAAATTCAGATTTTTGGCACAATTACAAATTTGATACATTTTATCACAGTAGTGAGGAAGACTATACAAAACTCATGAAAAGGTCAACTCCCACTTTGAGTTCTTCCGGAATGATTGGTTCTTACTGTTTACCTCAATTTGAGACTTCAAGATGAGCACCTTCCTCCCTGCAGTGTGTGTGCGAGTGTGGCACCCACGGTGCTGCTGAGCGGCACCTGACACAGTGGCTGCGTCTCCAGGACTGAGACTCACTGGTGGAAGCTTCTTGGAGCACTGCTTGCTTCAGGAAAACGGCTAACTATAATTTTCCTGTTTCTTTATTATCCTACCATAAAAAGTGAATTTTTCAACAAGTGAAGATGTTCTATTTGTTTTCAAATGCATGAACTTACATACACGTATATCATAATGTATGTGGCAACCAGATGGTCTTAGGATCTGATTACACAGTTGTTCATTTATTTGTCTATACCAAAAAGTATGCACCCTCCAAAATATGATCGTTCAGCAAGTACCAGGTACTTTTCTTCTGTAATGACTCAGAGGTACGTATGACTCCCAATAACCCTGTGCAAATCAGAGCGTGCAGATGCAATTAGAGCGCCCTAAGGACAAATGAGAAGCTCCTGTGTGTCTTCTTCTGAGGAGAGACAAGAAGAGTGCACACATCTCAGGTACTATTCTCTTATTTGTCAATAAAACCTTTCACTCCATTTTAATATTGAATTCTATGGGGGAAACCAAGTTTTATTACATTCCTTTTTAAAATGGGAGAACTATACAGTTAAGCATGATCAAACCTCTGTAGAGCTGGATAATGCTGATATTTTATTATTGCCTTGAAGTCTCTAAGCAGTGTCCAAGAAATTATGTTAAAGTCCATCTGAAGAGAAACAGCACTGGATAAGCAAGAAAAGCTTGGGGAAAAATTATGTCGACCCCTGAAGCATCTCCACTTTTTAACACATCTTCCAGACTCATCACTAGATTGTTTTATTCCTTGACTTAAAGGCTCATATTATATGCAGTTTGGGGCTTTCATCAATTCAAAAAAGGAACAGAGTGGTCAGTACTGAAGGCTTAGGAGCAGGGCTATTGAGACTCAATACTTAAATAAACCCCCCCAAAACATCCAGCCCACCTCCCTCCAGATCTTTTAAGCACAAAAAATAAAATGCACAGCCATAACATTAAATAAAAGCATGTAGCCTTGAACAAATCATACACCAAACAGTCTACAAAAACAAACAACATACATACACACAAAAAAGCTTAAGAAACATCTACTTTCCCATTGTCTTTAGGGGAGTATCTCTAGACTATCGAGGTCTAAGGCAATTCATCTGTTTTGTTTTAAGTAAAAAACTGCTTCCCATCATGCCATTCTCTAGAATCTATTCTGTTTGGTGTAAACAAAGAATAAACATGTACACTTGCATGCGACATATATACTCCTTTCTAAAATGTGAAAAATGCAAACACAGAAAGTTAGCATTAAGAAATCCTTTCAGCTTTATACCTAATAACCTTGATTTGCCTCCCGGAAATGTCTTTTATATCCTTGAAATGTCTAACTCATCAAAAGAGAAAAAGAGGAAGGCAGGGAGACTTTTAAATGTGTGTGTTTTGAGTGGTGTCTTGTTAACCAAAAAAGTACCATTTTGTTTACTTTGGCCATTGTTAAAGATGCAGTCATAGAGCAAGGGTGTTACCAGCATGTATTAAAAATGCAACATTAACAGAGCATATATCCTTCAAAAGAAGACTAAAACACTAACAAATACAAGTCAATACACAAACTTTTAACTAGTGTAACTTTATCTACATTGAGTAACTGTTACTTTGTATACCAGACATTGCAATACTGTTCATTTCCCTTTCATCATGCAAACATGCCAATTTTGTTATTAAAAATCTTTATTGGATTATAGTCACATTACCCTCCCACCCAAATTAAGGGGAAAAAAAAACAAAGACGAACACGAAAATAAGAAATTCCAGTCAGAGCCCCTTAGAGTTCATAAACAACTATGTGCTAAATGCTAGCTAAAAGAGAAACGGCAGAATTTTCAGATTATTATTTAAAACATTTCTGTATTTTAAGCGGGTGTTTTCCTCTTTACAAATTTGAAACTGAAGTCATGCTACTAAGTACTTGGATCAAAACCATTCTACATAAAAACAAAAGCAAGAGACCATAGGGAGAAAAAAAACCCTTTCATTTCTTCATGGCATAAGAGCAGGGTTTTAGTAACTGAAAAGGTTAACTTGAGAGCCTGCCATTTCTCTGTGTGTCACCTAGTATTCCTCTGTGAAATCTGTAAATGAATCAGCTAAGTATTCCTACCAGGGGTCTCATCTATTTCCCCTTCTTCTAACCAATCTTTATCTCAACCTTCTGAACATTCTCCATGAACAGCATTGCAAGTTGGTTAAAGGGAAGGGGTGGGTGCAGGGAGACAGTTTTACAAGGGTTTTGTTGTTTAACTGTTTACCAGTGGAGTCACTCCACCAGGAGTTTGATTTCATTGGCTAGCAGCTGGTTCATGTTGAACAGCCCCCCTGGGAGCTTGGTGAGCAGCTCTCGCTCGGTGGTGCTTTCAGGGTCACTATCAACAGAGCTGGAACTCGCGCTCATGTTGTCGACAGCAGCGCTGGCAGGGGGACCAAGCTCCGGCTCACTAGTCTCACTGGCAGTGGACACCACAGAGAGCAGGGACATGCGCCGGGTGAGCCGGCCAGCGGGCAGGAGGGAAGCAGCATAGTCTGCTATGATACCAGCTACATCTAGATTACAAGCCTTATCAAAGGCAATGAAACCTACATTTGCATTGGCCTCGCAGACACAGAAGGAGCCGTCATCTTTCATCAACAGGTCAATGCCACACACATCCATCCCCAGGATGTTAGACACCTGGATAGCTAGCTGCTTCCCTTGTTCACTCAACGAGCACATCATCCCCACTCCACCTGGCAAAGAGAAGAGGGTCAGAGTTTTAGACGTAGAATTAATACAGTTCTAATGTAAAGCTGGTTTTTGTTTTGTCCTTTCAAGGCTAGATAAATAATTAGACTACTAATTACGTAGTCCAAACTGCCTCACACTCACAATCCTTGGCCTCAGCCTCCTGAGTGCTGGAATTATGGGCATGCACTATCACCACTGGCTTAAAATTAAGTTTTTAATCTTCCAGAACATAGATTAAAGAAAAGTGAGGAAGTCTTAGGAAAACATTAAACTTCTCTTAGGGTCTATCCTGCTTATGATAACATAAATCAAATGGTGTCCCTCAGTCAGGTTTCCACACTTTCACCACCAAATATACCAGATCTATAGAAAGAAGGTCACGAGCCCTTAACAGATCTATAGTACTCACAACCTGCTGCATACTTTACATCAGGTCTAGAGTGCAATGCCTGATATAATGGAAACACCAGAGAGCTGTTAAAATGTTATTTATTGCTTAGGCGCAATGACAGTATGTTCAATTCAGGAGCAACCATTGTAGGCTCAAGTTTCCAGTTCATAAACTCAATCCAAATATTCTAACAATGCCAGGGAAAGGATGGGGATGCCAGAAGGCTAAAGTAGAGAATGACTGAATATTTTTTGACTCCTACTGATTTAGCATAGTGTTGCTTTTAGGAACCTTTAGGAAGCAACATACAAAGAGCTCTGTTCACCCTAGTTAAAACACTTGAACCCTAAGATATGGAAGGTTAGGTTAAAAAACGTTTGTATAAGAATAGTTAGACCATCTGGCTTTATATAGCAAGCCAGTCAGGTCTAGAGTACATTCCCAGCAGATCTGGGATTTGAGGTCACCTTGGTCTAGAGTACGTTCCAGGCCAGCAAAGGCTTTATAGTATGACCATCTTAAAATAATTAATTTAATACACACATAAATAGAGACAAAAGGGGCTGCAGAGATAGCCCAGTAGTTAGTTACGAACACAGAACAACTGAAGGACAGTGCAGTTTGTGAGAGTTTGAGAGAGTAGAGTGTGCTAAAGTACAGTCTTGAGACTGAGACGGGAGAGAGCTCAACGTTAGCGGAGGCTACAGTGAATTCAAGGCCAGCTTCTCAAACAGAAAAAAGCCAAACAACAAAAAGAAGTTCAATCATGAAATCAAATATATGGAATATTTTTTATTAGATGTTTTCTTTATTTACAATATCTCCTTTCCCAGGTTCCCCTCCAAAAGAAAAAAGGAAAAATAAAATAAAATTAAAAAAACCCCAAAACTAAAAGAATCCCGTTTCCTCCCCCTGTTCATATTTTTAAAGCACAGATCAAAAAACAAAATAAAGCAAAACCCCCAAAAACGAAACAAACAAACAAAACTCCAAACCTTAAAATCATGAAACAAAGTAGGAAATCTGGGAAACTGCTCCTAAGTACATAAGACACAGAAGGGGAGAGGGCACTGGGGAGATAGCTCGGGGCTGGCAGTGCTGCTTGTTCTTACAAAGGACCCGGATTCAATTTCCAGCCCCCACATGATAGCTTATCACTTGTAACTGCATTTCCAGGCCTCTGTGAGCACATGGCACACATCAGGCAAAACAGTTTCGTGTGTGTGTGTGTGTGTGTGTGTGTGTGTGTGTGTGTAAACAAAAAGGAGAAAATTTCTGGAACTTGTAGTTATAGTGGCGATGGTAGCCGCGTGTGAGATGGATCACTGCCTTTAATCCTAGCACTGGAAGTGGCAAGGCCCATTAAAGTTAAAAACACCTATAACCCTATTAAAAATGGGGTGCAGAGCTAAACAAAGAGTTCTCAACTGAGGAAACATTCTTTCTGCTGAGAATCAGATGGACAGAACTAAATGAATTATCTGAGCCCCTATTATACTCCAAAATCTACACATCTGTTTTTGTCCCAGTGTTTCACTAAGTTCTGTTCAGGAAACTGGAAATAGCTAAGAGGCACCTAAAGAAATGTTCAACATCCTTAGTCATCAGGGAAATGCAAATCAAAACAAGCCTGAGATTCTACCTCACACCAGTCAGAATGGCTAAGATCAAGAACTCACGTGACAGCAGATGCCTGAGAGGATGTGAAGAGGAATACTCCTCCACTGTTGGGCTTACAAACTGGTACAACCACTCTGGAAATCAGTCTGGCAGTTCCTCAGAAAATTGGATATAGTATTACCTGAGGACCCAGATATACCACTCCTGGGCATATAACCAGAAGATGCTCCAACATATAACAAGGACATATGCTCCACTATGTTCATAGCAGCCTTATTTATAATAGCCAGAAGCTAGAAAGAAACCAGATGTCCCTCAACAGAGGAATGGATACAGAAAATGTGGTACATTTACGCAATGGAGTAGTTATTCAGCTATTAAAAACAATGACTTCATTAAATTCTTAGCCAAATGGATGGAACTAGAAAATATCATGCTGAGTGAGGTAACGCAATCACAAAAGAACACAGGTGGTATGCACTCACTGATAAGTGGATATTATCCCAAAAGCTCAGAATATCCAAGATTCAGTTTACAGACCACATGGAGCTCAAAAAAAAGGAAGACCAAAGTATGGGTGCTTCAGTCCTTCTTAGAGGGGGGAACAAAGTACTCAAGGGAGCAAATATGAAGACAAAGTGTGGAGCAGAGACTGAAGGAAAGGCCATCTAGAAACTGCCCCATCTGGGGATCCATCCCATATACAGTCACCAAATTCAGACACTATTGTGGATGCCAAGATGTGCATGGTGATAGGAGCCTGATATAGCTGTATCTTGAGAGGTTCTCCCAGAGCCTGACATATACAGAGGCAGATGCTCACAGACAACTATTGGACTGATCATGGGGTCTCCAATGGAAGAGTTAGAGAAAAGACTGAAGGAGCTGAAGGGGTTTGCAACCCCATAGGAAGAACAACAATATCAACCAAACAGAGCTCCCACGGTCTAAACCACCAACCAAGGAGTACACATGGAGGGATCCATGGCTCCAGCCGTATATGTAGCAGTGTGTGGCCTTGTTGGGCATCAATGGGAGAACAGGCCGTTGGTCTCGTGAAAGGGGAATGCAAGAGCAGGGAGGCAGGAGTGGGTGGTTGAGTGAGGGCATACCCTCACAGAAGCAGGAGGAAGGGGGATGGAATAGGTGATGGAATTCTGGGGGGAAAGTCGGGAAAGGGGATAACATTTGAAAATTTGAAATGTAAATAAATAAAATATCCAATTAAAAAAAAAAGTTAAAAGCACCTGTTGCTTTTAAGGTGACAAAGGGACCAGTGGAAAAGAGGCAAGGAAAGCAAGAGTAGCTGGGTATGAGGGGTATGCTAAAAACACAATGTATAGAAGCATGAAAAACTTGAACAGAAATGACAATTCTTAAGTTAGCACAAAATAGAGAGTAAATTCATGAGCAGTAAAATCTAATTCACTAACGACGATGGCAGAGCTATAATTCCCATGTGGAAAGCACACTCAGTTATACACCAATGGGAGACACTGCGGTATCTTTACCTAGCGAACAGTTGCTTTGCATCCTTCCATCTGTTGAACAACGTAACATGGTGCCAACTACACGGCCTCCCACAACAATGACTCGTACATCTCTCCCATGAGACTCTTTAATGTATTTCTGGAACAAATATGGAGCTTCATGCCGAATAAGATGGCTTAGATCTGCTAAATGGTGTTTATCTCGTGCCAAGAAAACAGCTTTGCCTAAGATTTAAAAAGAATAAAAATAAACAATACATGCAAGTCCTGAAAGTGGATAGGTGATAAATATACACTCTTGGATCCCAATAGACTCCTTCAGAACCAACTGTACTTGTATGTTTTTATAGTATTGACTAAAGTGATTTAGTTATGATTACTGAGATAATGTGAAAAATGTATTCCAACTTAATGCTGGCCTATGATTTTCCCCAAACGCAAACTTATGGTTAACTATTCACCTTAAGTTTATAATATAGAGGACCTGCACTGTATTCTTCCAAAGGTTAGCCAATTTACCTTATTCTTTAGTAAAACGCTCTTCCCTGACTTAAATACGCATAACTATTATGTGTTAACATCTATTACAACACAGTAACATAGAAATATCATAGCTAGCTTGTTTCTGAATTGTCTAGTCTGCTCCATTGCTTTCTTTGCTTATCTTTATGCCAGTAGAAGTAGCTCTTTTTAACATGTGGCTCTAAGCTCTTCCCTAGGGGAACCGACTCTGTGTTCCTGCCTGCTGACTTCCAACACTAAGTTGCAAACAGCATGCAGCTTTTTTGTTCGTTGAGCATTCATCACAGGATATCTCAGGTCCTTAGCTATCATGTTAGAGAAGTAGATGAACAACAAACTCCATGGCTTTAGCTGAATACTGAACCACATGTTCCAGCCAAGGTACTACAACACGTCATAGCCTTGCATTTATTATATTTTCTGCTTAAACTTCAACAGTACCTACCACAGCAACAGGAATCAGACTGGCTGCAAATACAATGGCTAGAAATAGACTGCTGTCCCAGGAACATGGCCTAGCTGTGGGAGGTAGAACGGCGATGCGCATATATAAAAAGCTGGCACTTTCGCCAAAAACATTTTAATGTAACAAACCTTAGATTTTTGGCCAACCTACCATTACAGTGCAAGTATCTTCAAAAGAATGTTATACAATATACTGATAGATACTGGGGGATGACAACCCAGTATCTTTTCTTTACTAGAAAAGACCTAGTAAAACATCATTCTCGAAAGAACGAGTCAAGACATTTGATAAAGAACTATTTGTCCATGTACCTAAGCCCTCATGTGATTTTTGCATTTAAAGATCACTGAATAGTTAGTATGATGTAGAAAATTTCAACAAATCCAGTGTTTAGAATGCAGTCTGATTAATTTACTAAAATGTTTTATCAATTCTGCCTTAGACATTCAAGTTTTCGAACTAGACAACCGTAGGGGTGGGAATGCTTCAACTTAGGCAACTATTTATTGCTGAAGAATAACACTAACTTGGGACTTATTTTTGCATGCTAACACCTCTACTATAACCTCCAAACAGAGGTTATATCTCACTCAATGGAAGTTTTGGAAATCCCTTGAAGTTTGTGGTCTCGTACACTTGTTGGTTGGTCTTCAATTATTCTTCAGAAGTCCTGATCCAAAAATCCCCCTTCTTAATTTGCCAAAGAAATTTCAAAACTAAATACCATATCCACAAATCTTACCCACCTCTGTGACCCCGAGTATTCTTCACTACCATTGGGAACTCCAGTGCTTCCGCTTCATCAATCATTTTAGCAAAATTTTCGTGGCCACCTGGTTTGAGGGAAAAAAATTAATTGGCTAGTAGGAATCAATTTTAAGCACAGCACAAGAAAGGGAGAAGGTTAAGAGACTGAAGGCAAACATCTGTTTTTCTTGAACAAATTATGTCTAACTATCTGTTGAAAACAGCATCTTTGGAGGATAGAGATGGCTCAGTATAAGCACTGAGTACTCTTCCAGAAGACCTAGTTAATTCCCAGTGCCCACACGGCAGTTCAACTGTTCAAAACTCCAGTTTCGGAGGATCTACTGTCCAATTCTGATCTCCACTGGCAGTACTCACCTGGTGCAGACATGCATGCAAACAAAACACCCATACACAAAATAATAAAATTTTAAGAGCTGCAGTGTGTGAGTGTGTGTGTGTAAATATAAATAAAATTATCTACACCTATATCTTAAAAGTGTTTTCCTCTAGTGGTTGCATAGTTTCAGATCTTATACTGAGATTTTGATCCCTTCTGAAGTTATTTTTCTGCAGGGGGAGAACAGAGATTTAGTTTCTTCTACTTGTGGCTATTCAGTGTTCCCAGCCTGCAATAGTCTTGTCTCCAATGAATGTTCCTAGACATTCTTTCTGCTGAGAATCAGATGGATATAGCTAAATGAGTTATCTGAGCCCCTATTATACTCAAAAGTCTACACATCTGGTTTTGTCCCAGTACTTCACTAGGTTCTGTTCTGTGTGTAGCACTATGGATTTAACCCAGTTTCACATATGCTAAGCAAGCATTCTTACCAGGCTATATCTGCAACACTCTATTTTTTACTGTAGACAATTACCAAAGCTTGCCTTGAACTTACTCATAGTCTAAGCTGTGCTTAACATGTGATTTCCCTGCCTCTATCTACCTCCTGAGTAGCTGGAATTACTGGCCTGTACCACTAGGCCCAGCATGGTTTTATTTTGTTTTATTTTTTAAATTTGACATCCCACTCTTCAAACATATGATTTCTTTCTTATCTCTGTTATGAATCAGAGGTGCTCCTACAGTGAGCATTCACTGGTAAATGTTGCTTATGTTTTCATTGCTCTAGAAACAAAATGATGGAGCAGCAAGATGAAAACAAGAATAACCAGTAGCTATAGAGAGTCAGACGGACAGCAGACAAAAGTCAGCCAAAAAGGCTTGTGGCATCAGAACAATGTCAACAACTTGAAATTTACAGAAATTAAGAGTTTATGGGGGCTGGAGAGATGGCTCAACGGTTAAGAGCACTGACTACTCTCCTGAAGGTCCTGAGTTCAAATCCCAGCAACCACATGGTGGCTCACAACCATCTGTAATGGGATCTGATGCCCTCTTCTGGTGTGTCTAACGATAGCTACAGTGTACTTACATATAATAAATAAATCTTTAAAAAAAAAAAAAGTTCGTGTTTGCTGGGCAGTGGTGGCACACGCCTTTAATCCCAGCACTTGGGAGGCAGAGGCAGGCAGATTTCTGAGTTCGAGGCCAGCCTGGTCCACAGAGTGAGTTCCAGGACAGCTAGGGCTACACAGAGAAACCCTGTCTTGAGAAAAAAAAAAAAAAAAAGGGTTTATCCTTCACCATTAAAGGTACAATTCTAACTGTCCAGTGAGCAGTTTCCTCTCCCAAACCAAGATGCCAAGAGCATAAGGAAGTCAGCTCACATTACTCTTATAACTTATGTAAATACTAAAAGCAGCAACTGTATCGACACATGCATATAGGGTTCCGCTTTTTATAGTAAGACAGGGAATTCATTTTAAGAGCTGGAGAGACAGCTCAGTGGTTAAGAACACTGACTGTTCTTCCAAAGGTCCTGAGCTCAAATCCCAGCAACCACTTGATAGCTCACAACCATCTGTAATGAAATCTGACACTCTCTTATGGGATGTGTGAAGACAGCTACAGAGTACTTACATATAATAATAAATAAATCTTTAAAAAAAAAACTCATTAAACCTTCAAGCATTCTACTGAGCATTATTTGAAGAAATGCTTTTGTAGAAAATTAGTGTATTTAATCTCATCACTCAGGAGGCTGAATCAGGAAAATCTGAGTTCAAGGCCAGCCTGGTTTACAGAGGACAGCCAGGGCTATACAGAAAAACCCTATCTTAAAAAAAAAAAAAAAAATCTGGGTGACATGGCACAATCCAACAACTGTAGCAACAAAGAAGCACAGGCTGGAGGACTTGAGGAAAGCCTGGTTACAGAGCAAGTTCAAGGCCATCAGCCTTAAAAAAAATCAACAGCAGTCACTCACTCACAATGTGCCTCCTGGGTGTTTGCTATGGGCAGGTGATCAAGTACAAACACCATGAGAAGCTTCTCATGTTTATTATGGCCGTGATATTTATATTTCACTTTAGTGATAATGTACATCTGTTTGACTCTGTCACAGAGCTTAAGTGCGGCTTTACAGCATGCCACCCATCTTTATTAACAGTATAAAAATATTAAGCTATGAAAAACCCAAGGCCTGTGGAATATTTCTGACCTACTCTTGATTTCACAATAGTTTTATGTGGACACAGAAGTACTCATTTGTTTAAGCACTGTAGCTAACAGCTTTCACATTACTAGAGAAGTTAGTGTTGATAGTCCCTACAAAGAATTTCTGGTCTGTAAAACTAAAGATGCTTACTAACTGGACTTCACAGAAAGCTTATGCTGAACTTTTTAAACTTCCTGTCACAAAGCTAACATTAAAATGTGACTCACAGAGCAGCAGAGAGGGTCCACTGGTTAAGGACATGGCTTCAATTCCCAGCTCCCACATGAGACCTAATTGTCTATAATTCCAGCTCTAGGATACCCAAATGACTTTTTCTGGCTTCTGAGGGCACTGCATGCATGTAGTGCAAATGTATATATGGAGGCATTCACACACATAAAAAAAGTAAACACAATGAGACTTCTTGCCTAGGATATTTCTGTGGCTTTCGATAGAGTCTAGGCTGGCCTAGAACTCAAATCTCCCTGCCTTTCTCTTCACCACAACCATCTGAAAGTTACTTTATAAGATCAGCTCTTCCAAGTTCAATCAGCTGTCTATTAAATATGGGATACTAAACACCTTTCTATGCATTTCTGTGTATATGTGTGATGCAAGCACTACTCCATGAGTACACCATAGAAGGATGCTAAGTGTCTTATTTCATCACTAGAAAGTGCCTTATTCCCTGAGACAATGTGTCTCACTGAACCTGGAGCTATGCTGGTAGCTCAGTGATCTCCTGTCTACCCCGCAGGGCACTAAGGCTACAAGATACATGGACACACCCATCTTTCACAGGAGTGCATGCTATCTGAACTCAGATTCTCATATTGGTAAAGTAAACACTCTTACCATCAGTGTCATCTCTTTAGGACCCCAAAAGATACATTCTTCTTATCTGTGAACTCACCGTAAGAAAAAGTATCTGGCAGAGGTACACCATGGCCAGCTAACTCTTGAAATGTCCAGAATTTATTAACGCAGTTCAGGATGGCTTGAGGTCGGTTCATCAGTCGGCATCCCATCTTCTCTAGGTGGCGCAAAACAGTAATATCACTATCACTCTGCACCCATGGGGTGGGAACTCTCACTACTACCACCTGTGGGTAGGCAGAGATTAGCTCTCCATTGATCCGCAGACCTGAAACAACAGTGAAGCTGACATCACTGGAAGGAGCATTTACAAAAGGATATGGCGGCTCAACCCTGTAATCCACTCATGAGACTTAGACTGGTGGGTCTGAGTCCAAGGCTGGGACTAGACAGTGAGGTGCTAACTTTTTATTTGCACGTTCTTTTCTATTTAAAAAGTGATTATATTTTCAATATCATCCCAACCCAAATCTCCATCTCATTCATAGAAATAGAAAAAACTAACCTCAAATTCTAATGAAACCACAAAGATCCCACACAACCAAACCAACCAACCAAACAAACAAACAACCCCAATGCTGGAGTGATTGTCATTCTAGATCTTTAAGATATACTATAGAGCCAGAGTAATAAAGAGTATGACACTAGCAAAAAACAAAAACAAAAAAGATATGCAGATCAATGGAACAAAACCAAAGATCCAAAACACACACATAACCTCAGTCATTTAATATTCGACAATGGTACTAAAAGCATTTGCTGGGGAAAATAAAACATCTTCAATAAATGGTACTGAGAAAACCCGATGTCCACATACAGATGAATGACGTTAGACCCTTATCTAACACCTCACACAAAAACTGAGTCTAAATAGATCAAAGACCTAAGCCTGAACCCCGAACCCTGAAACTGCTAGAAGAAAACACATAGTACTTTGCAGAATATGGGTGTTTATGGCTCCATTTGCCTAAGAATTAAGACCAAGAACTGACAAGTAGAATGTCAGAAAACTTTTTCACACCAGGCAGTGGTGGTGTATACCTTTAATCCCAGCACTTGGGAGGCAGAGGCAGGCAGATTTCTGAGTTCAAGGCCAGCCTGGTCTACTGAGTAAGTTCCAGAACACCCAAGGCTATACAGAGAAATCATTCGGAAAAAAAAACAAAACAAACAAAAATTTTTTTCACAACTAAAGAAACAATCAACTTAAAAAGGTGGGGGGGGGGGCCTGGAGAGATGACTCAGTGGTTAAAAGCACTAACTACTTTTCTAGAGGTCCTGAGTTCAATTCCCAGCAACCAACTGATGGCTCACAACCATCTGTAATAGGATTCGATGGCCCTCTTCTGGTGTGTCTTAAGACAGTGAAAAATGTATTCACATATATAAAATAAATTCTTAAACAAAAAGAGACTGTCAGCTGTGGACCACTGCACCCTGGTCACAGTTAAAAGCAGTCAGAGTAATTATTAAAAAGGAAAAAGAAAAAAAAAAGAGAGAAGAAACCTTGAGCTATACATTTCTGATAAGGAAGTAATAATTAGAATATAAAAACAGAACAATGGCTTGAGAGGCAGAGGCAGGCGGATCTCTGAGTTCAAGGCCAGTCTGGTCTACAGAGTGAGTTCCAAGATAGCCAGGGCTACAAAAAGAAACCCTGTCTCGAAAAACCAAAAAAAAAAAAAAAGAACAGAACAATGGGAAACAAAACAACAACAACAACAACAACAACAACAACAACAACAACAAAAAACCCAAGTAATCCATCTGAAAAATGGGCCTGGGAACACTGAACCTGGCCATGGAAGCACATGCCTTTGATCATAGCACTCAGGAGGGAGAGGCAGAAGAAGCTCTTGTGAGTTTGAGGCCAGTCTGGTCTACATAGCAATTTCCAGGACAGTGAGGGCTACACAGAGAGACCCTGTCTCAAAAAGAACAACAGCAAAAAACAAAATAAATGTTTGTTGTCCCCATCAATTAGGAAAATGCAAATCAAAACTTTGTGATTCTTATTCCAGTCAGAATGGCAAAGAACAAACGCTGAAGGGTGAGGGAAAAGGGAACCACTATTCACTACAAAATGACCCAAGCTCTCCTCCAGCACGAGAACTCTCAAAAAGCTAACCATAAATCTGCCATCTGACCCATTCCACTCTCCTGACACCTGCTCAGTTCTGCCCCTTAGCTCTATTCACAACAGTCAAAAAACACAAACTGCAACAAGTGGGTAATGAGATGTGGTGCATACGCACTGTGGAATGCTGGCAAGGGGCTGGGCCAGCTCTCCTGCTTTCAAACCCTTGGGGCTGGCTCACCCATGCCTGCACCATTATCATCATGATGGAAAACATGGCAGCCTATGGGCAGACATAGTGCTGGTCTCTAGTCTTTGTTGAGAAAGGCACAGCAGAGAACTCCTGGCACAGCAGCTGGTCCTGGTGGTTCCCGCTGACTCATGCCTGGACTGATGGTATCCTGACACTATTGAACTGGACTGCTGGTATCCTGGCAACAAAGACTGTAATCACCCCAAAGAACTTCTAAACAGACCCACATCCCCTTGTCTTATTTACCATCTTTTCTCCCCTACCTTTGGACAGTGGGCTAGAAGCACGCCAGCTGCATTTGAGAACCCTTATTAAAGTAGGTTTTTAAAAATCTAAGCCTACAACCCAGTTACAATTCCCAGCACCCACTCATTTAAGGAGAAATGATCTACACTTTTTCAAAGGAAACTTCCCTATCTTAAGTATTTTAGTTACAAAGGGGAAAAAATTTTTTTAAAAGCTAAGCAAGCAGAAACCAGCTTAAGATCACCAGCAATAAAAAATAATGACACCCTGCTTCACGTGCCTTAGGGAGAAGGGCACATGACTTCTGTATTATCCATCCCTAGAGAAATGGCTAAGTAGCAAGAAGCACTGGATGCTCTTTCCAGAGGGTTCAATTCTCAACACACTCATCTATAAGTTCAGTCCCAGGGGATCCAACACTCTTTTCTGGACTCTGTAGGCACTTCATGTATATGGTATACAGACATACATGCAGGCAAAACACCACACCATACACACAGAAATAAAAATATTTATTTTTATTCAGTGGACTAGAGCACTTATTGCTCTTACAGAGGATCGGGGTTCAATTCCCAGCACCCATATGGTGGCTTACAACATGGCTTCTAACACCCTCTTCTGACCCCTTTCTGCCCCAGGCATGCCTGTGGTAAATATGTGTGTGTGTGCACATACACACACATACATACATACATACATACGTACGTACGTACGTACGTACGTGCAGGCACTTACACATTTTTACAAATTATTCAGACATGTCAAAATTTCTATTCTGCATAACTTAACTTTACTTATTTATGTCCCAAGAGGGAGGTTGAAGACAGGGCTCAGTAGTTATGTGGCTGCCCTTCCAGAGAAGCTGTGCTTAATTTTAACCCAACACTCCTATGGCAGTTCTGTCTGCAACTCCAGTTCCTAGGAATAGAACACCCTCTGGCCTCTTCAGGATCCAGGCATGAAAATGGTACATACATGTAGGCAAAACAGCCATGCACAAATAAAAACTAGAAAGAAATGCAGGCATTGTGTGGGGCTTACCTATAATCCCAGCACTTGGGAGGCAGGAGCAGGGGGATCTTGAGCCAGCATGGTCTACAAAGATCCAGGCCAGCCGAAGCTACACAGAAAGTCTCAAATAAATATATAAATAGACATACTGAAGACAAAGGGCCAGATATGTTGGAATAGCTCTGTAAACCTAGTATTTAGGTAGAGGGAAGGAGGATCAAAAGGTTCAAGGCTAGCTTAGTTGCATAATGAATTTGGAAGCAACTCTGCTCACACCACACGCAGCCTCAGAAACAAAATATAAAGCAGTTCCATGGACTCTTATCTTACCTGTATCCTATACCCCACTTCTGAGTGGAGCACTGTCTCCCAACAGAACTTGACAACACAGTAACTCTCCTTAGGAACTAAAAGTAATACAGATCTTACTTGCAGTGTTCTGATCTACCAGAGTACAGCAAAAGAACTGACTCCTGTCTCACCTAAGAAGGTTCCCAGGTAGGAAAGCTAAAGGCAGTGCTTTTGAAAGCTACGGGGAAACCTGAACATCAGCAGTTACCTAAAGCAAGCCATTACAGGAATATAGTAACAACCTTGGCCCTGTGACTAAGCTACAGTGAATAGCTGGGAAATGGAGACACCAAAACAGAAAGGAAGTCAAAATACACACACAAACCCAAGCAAAACATACTCAGAAAAGACCCAAGTTCTCAAGAACTCTCCTCAAGCCAATGTAAAGGACTTGAATATGTATTTCTCCAAAATACCATTCTCCCTTGAAAAGATATTCAACTTACTTTGCTCAGTTACCACTATAACCAGTGAGATTTACCTAGAGAGTGATTACTTAGTGATCTTACTAACTAAAATGATATTCAACACCAATAAAGCCATAACGAGACAGGATTTCATATCCATTAGAACAGCCACTATCAAGTAACTTAGACTGGGCATGTAATCAGTGGTATGTATTTTTACAGCATGCACAGAGTCCTAAGTTCATTTCCAGGACCAAAAAAAAAAAAAAAAAAAGGAGACAGGCTGACATAGATGGACAATACTGGACAATACTGGAACCCTGCACACTGCTGATAGGAATCCAAGTAGATAAAATGAAAAGTAAAACAGTAAAATTAGTATTTGGCTTTTAGAAGGAAAGTTTGATGTGTGCATATTACAAGAGACGGAACTCTGCTGAAATCGTGCAGCTAGCCAGGCTGCCATTAACACTGGTCACAGCACTATCTGAGAGCTAAATTCACAGCCAGCTTGCACTACAGTGAGTTCCAAGCCAGCTTGGTTTACACTGAGACCCTTCACCACCACCAAAAAACCATGCTCCATGGGACAGAGACACAAAGGCACAGATACTGTCAGTTTTAACTGCCAACCTGACACAACCTGGAGTCTCAGTGAGGACGGTCTGTCTGTGGAGAACTGTTGGAATTACCTTAACCAGGTTGAGAAGACTCACCTCACTAAGGACAACACCATTCTCTACGTAGAATTCCTGAGCATAGAAACCAAGCTGAGCACAAGCAAACAGTTATGCATTCACTCTACTGGTGACTAGCAATATCAAGTTCCTCCCTTTACTTATCTACAATGCCAGACTCAATAGTAGGCTGAAATAAACCCATTTCTCATCTAAGTTGTAGGTTGTGTTTTGCTGGGGTGTTTTATTACACCAATAGAAGAGTAAAAATTAGTTTGAAGAAAGCAAACAAGCATCAGAAGCAGGGTCAGATGTTAATGTGTATCAGATTGTAAAACACTATTAAGTTGGGCACAGTGGCCCATGCCTCTGATCCCAGCACAAGAGAGGCCAAGACAGGAGAATCACCACAACTTTTAGGCCAATCTGAGTTCCAGGAGTTCCAAGTCAGCCTAGGTTGCAGTGACAGTGACTGACAGCATAAGACCTTCTACGGGGAAAGCAGACAGGGTACAAGAACAGATAGAAACAAACAAAAGTGCTACATTCAAAACCACTAATAAAGGGGCCTTTGGGAGAAGGCTCACTCCACTGGACTTAGCTAGAAAATTAATCTCAGAGCTTAATTAACATGACAGTCACCTAAAAATGAAAGGGAATTCTTTTTTAAAGGAGGAGATTTAGATGATCTGAAGGGTGGCAATAAGAAATGTAATCCATATGTATCATATACTACATGTAACTGAAAATTAAACATAAGCATAGTTGTCCTCAAATTAATGTCAGGTGTCATTTCAGAGCAGAAAGCTCATTAAAAAAAAACAAATATTAATGCCACATAAATTACATCTAGGAGAGCCACATGTGGTACCCATACCACTAATCTCAGCCCTGAAGGGTAGAAAAAGGAGATCAGACATTTGGGGCCAACCTGGGCTACAATATTCCACATTATAAGCATGCAACATGGCAACATGGAAATCTGCCACTTCTTTGACGAAGGTTGTTTTCATTATCCTTTCTACCCTGACAGGTCAGATGACACAAGATCTTGACCCAAGTACTCAGTTTTGAAAACAAGAAACCTTGCTATCAAATGGGATGGCTTCGAGATGCAGCAAGGAGCCTGAAGTCAAAACCTCAGTTGGTAAAACTAACAGATAAGCAGGGAAAATAGAATCCTGGCAGCCCAAGGACAGAGTCCAACAGGCCCAACTTGGGTGGGGCCAAGCGACCCCACTTTAGTATAACAGTATAGTTTGGTTTTGCTTTGTAATTAGGTATATACTGAGGAAAATCTTCAAAGAGAAAGAACTTGAAAAACATTATTTTTAATAAAAAAGAGAAAAACAGAGTTCTGTGAAAGAAGCTGTTCTGTCACCTTCCTACAAGAGGTGGCATTTAGTATACTATACAGGCTGAAGAGTTGGTTCCGCAGGGAAAAGCACTTGTTGCTCTTGAGAGAGACCAGGGTTTGATTTCTACAACCCACGTGATGGCTCAAAATCTTCCCAGGGGATCCGATGTACTCTTCTGACCACCAAAGACATCAGGCACACGCCTTTACTTTCAGTGTTTGAGAGGTAGAGGCAGCCTGGTCTACAGAGTGGGTTCCATGACAGCCAGGGCTACACAGAGAAACCCTGTCCTGGAGGTGAAAAATAAAGAAGAAGAGGGAGGAGGAAGAAAAGGAGAAGAAAAAGAAGCAGCAGAGCGGAAGCGGCAACAAAAGGTTACTCCCCAGATTTGTTTATTTATATTTATTTTGTTTGTGGGGACAAGTTCTTTATCTCATAGCTGTCTGGCTAGCCATACCTCTACTGGCATGAGCCACCATGCCCATTATCTTTTGAATACATGTGAAACATTAGAAATGCATGTACCACCTGCTGAGGCAGATTATAAGATACTCTACCACCTAATAGGTTATTTTAATTAATGCTGCAGATATTATCTAAAGGAAAAAAAAATCACACAAAGAATTCCCATTAGTTAAAGGGACTTTCCTTAGTTATTTAAATCTTGTAGATAAATATTTATTTATTTTTTGCTTTTTTAAAGACAAAAAGTTTCTCTGTGTAGTCCTTGCTGTCCTAGAACTTACTCTATACACCAGACTGGCCTTGAACTCCAAGATCTCCGGCTCTTTCGTACGTGATACAGTTAGAACTATTAGAGCTCCTATGTCTTCTATAAACAGACTTGCAATGTGAGGAGCAGTACTTATGATAAGGTTTGTCCTCATTATTCCACAAACAGATGCACTACAAAGGAGCATTTGTATAGTCTTACCCAGATTTCCTTGCTCGACTGTCAGCACCACCTCGTCCATCACCACAGCCCTAAAGTCCAATTCCTCTTCACAACATTTGGCCTTCAACGCTCGTAAGATCTCTTTCTGTGGGTAGTCTTCCCTGATGCGACGATCTGTCAAGAACCACAGCTTACCAGTCACTGAGCTACACATCTCGGTCTGCTTGTTCTTCCTTTTGCTGGATTAATTGATATAAACTTTTATCTAGATGGGAAAGAAAATACACATGAGACTGATAAAATCATCTAGGTTTTTGAATTTCACAGATAAATTTTGTAGTTCTATGCTAACTAAACACACAAGTGGAGAGGAATATTTCCAGCTAATTTGACTATTTAGGCACAGGAGGATTGAGAACTCAATGTCATATTTGGCTGCACAGAGACTAAGGCCAACCTCAGCAACCCTGTTTCAAACAAATGCCTTGTCCCTGCTGGAAAACCAGTAAAGATATGGACATCTCAGAAAATATAATTTTCCCAGTTCCCCAGGGAAAGCTAGAACATAGCAGGTCACATAGCACAGACTTTCAGTACAATTTCCCTGTACTATTATTATAGAATTTTGTCTGGGAATTATACTTAATCTGATTGCCTATTTGTACTGTTTCACCCTTCCATTAAAATTCCAATTCTTGTGGGCTGTAAAGATGGTTCAACAGTTAAACCTAAATTTAATTCCAGCACCTATACAGTAGCTCACAATCATCCACAACTCCAGTTCCATTTAACACCCTCCTATGACTTAGTGTCACATGTGGGAAACAGGCAAGGATAAACTGCAAAAAGTACATATGCAAAACACTCATACACTTAATAAACCTAAAAAAAAACTTTAACAATAATACAAAATCTAATTACCAGCTGAACATGGTAGTGTGCACCTTTAATCCCAATACTACTCTGTGGAGGCCAGTTCAGGACAGCCAGAGCTACAGAGAAACTCTGTCTTGGAAAAAGAAACTCCCTTCTCTTCCTTAGCACGAAGAAGACTGTATAAATGGTCGGCAATCCCCTACATCAGTAGGTAACCGACTAAGTTTGCACTTTTATTTGTAGTTTTATATTTAAATTCCCCCTTGCTCTTTTACATTATCAATAATAAAAACTTGTATTACTACATAAGCAAACCCAGCATCTTAGGTAGTGACTTAATAAAATGTGAATGAATGAATGTCTGCATGTTTGTTACGTGTACCAGGTTCGTACCTGGTGCTATGGGGACTAAGAAAGCAGACAGCCTGGAAATGAAATTACAGATGTTGTGAGCTACCATGTGGGTGATGGGAACCAAACCTGGGTCATCTACAAGAGTAGCAAATGCTCTGAACGTCTGAGTCATCTACAAGTTTGACAATTTTCCCTTGCAAATTTCAGCATTAGTATGCCAATAAAGCATACAAGGCTAAAAAAATGAAGTTCTTTTAATCATAGAAAAGTTGTTGTTTTCAGTGTTTAAGGCTGTCTAGATCATTTTTTTTTTTAAAGAAAGAGTCTCAATATGTAGGTCAAACTGGCCTTGACCTTACTGCACTCCAACCCTGCTCCCACCCCTACTACCAGAGCTGGGAATTAAGGCAAATGTCACCATATCCAGCTCTACATTCTTTACACTATGACTATTTTCTCAAATGTTTAATTCTCCTACTACACTAAAGCTAAAAACGGTTAGTTTCTTCACCTTTCAAATAATTTTGAAAGCTTAGGCATTCTAGTTCCTATTTCCAATTTTCTGAAAAAATATTCTCAAAATTCAAAATACTTAAACTTTATGAAGACTTAGGATTTTCAATAAGCTATAACTATCCACTGAAGAATGATAGCAGTTTTCAAAACTATAAAGTAAACATCAAAAAATAAAAGTAAATGAGAAAAAAATAAAGGTACTATGTTCCCCTCTCCTTCTGAGTCTGTGGTCTCAAGGGTTAAAAAATAGGAAGGAGGGGGGCATGGCAGTATATTAATATGGAACAGAATTTGTATATTATAATAGATGATAAATTTTAATACTGTTTAAACAATTTAGAAATGGCTACAGGTTGTGTTCAAATGATGGCATCCACTTGTGTGTGAGAAATGTAAACTAGATTGGTTTATGGAGATCAATAACCATATCTGCTGAGTTCTGGGCACTCCTGAAAGTCCCCTTTGTTCCTCACAGCTCTCCTGTTCATAAACCTCACATTTTCATTGTAAACTCATTTTCTACTACCTACAAAGATTATTTTTGCCCAGATTTCAGCTATTTTTGAAACATGGACCTAAGTATCTCATTCTAACTATGAGCTCATCACTGAATTTCAAATCGCACTGAAATGAAGTCACTGGCTTCCCTAACATAATGCCATCCTTTCTTGCCTCATTTAGCTGACTTCTCAATTCATATTCATATCCCCTATACATCATGATCATTAAACTTTTTAGATCAGCTTAGGGAGGTTACAAAGCCCTTCAGTTGGATAATACACTGGTCTATTATGTTCAAGGTATTTTTTTTTAAGTTGTACTTATTTAGTGTATTATCGACATATACACCTGCATACCAGAAGGGGGCATCAGATTTCATTATGAGATGGTTGTGAGCCATCATTTGGTCCTGGGAATTGAACTCAGGACCTCTGGAAGGGCAGCCAGTGTTCTTAACCACTGAGCCATCTCTCCAGCCCTGTTCAAGGTATTTCACACAAGAGCTATAATCTACTGACTTTTAAAGATTATGTGGGAAAGCCTCTATCATCCAATCATTTGAAGACCTTGCTAAAACTCTGCCAAGACTCAGGTCTCACAGGAAAGAGTCACAAAATTCCCAACACACCTTCAGCCTGCTTAGTGTGTTTGAAGGCAGCAATTTCCAAGTCGTTTGTTTATGAACTGTTAGCCATCTTGACAGATTTGGATTTATTTATTCATTTTTTAAAAAGATTTACTTATTTTATGTACATGAATACACCACTGCTCTCTTCAGACACACCAGAAGGGGGCATCAGGTCTCATTATAGATGGTTGTGAGCCACCATGTGGTTACTGAGACTTGAACTCAGGACTTCTGGAAGAGCAATTGGTGCTCTTAACCACTGAGCCATCTCTCCAGCCCCAGATATGGATTTATTAATCTCACAATTATGTAACTCATTCATTCATACATTTACTCTTTTTCTTTTTCTTGCCAACAGCAGATGACACACACACACACACACACACACACACACACACACACACACAGAGTCTCCTACTTGTAGTACTCAATTCAGAAACATAATCAACATTTTTTTCTCTGTCTTGCCTTTCTTTGCTACTTCTGCAAAGGCATACATATACACAATGTTAATTTTATTTCTGTATTATCTGAATTTCACTGGTCTCTTCATTCACCATACACCCAGAATGCTATAAAATACCTCCCTTCTGCACCACCTCACTGCCGGTCTATTCTCTCATACTTTCTGTTACTTGAAAAATCTATACTTAGACCTAACACAGCTCTTTGTCCTGATTCTTCCTGTCTCTAGCTGTCTCTAATATACTAAAGATGCCCTGTCTACTATTACACCTGTACTCTAGCACTATCATACTATAATTTGGGGAGTGTATTTTATTACATTTATTGGGAGGGATACTTATGTGTCAGTGCACTAATACAGAGGTTACAGAATAACTTAGCCTACTCAGTTCTCTCCACCATGTGCATTCTGAGGATCAAACTCAAGTTGCCAGACTTGGCAGCAAACACCTTTACCTGCTAATCTATCAAGCCAACCATGGTTTTTGCTGTTGTTTGCTTTTTTTTTTTTTTTCTGAAACAAGGTCATACCATGTAAGTCTGACAGGCCTGAATCCTGCTATGTAAATATGGCTGGGATTAAATGCACGTAACCCCATACCAGGCTCCTACACTTGTTATATAAATCAGATAGATGGTCTAACATCAGATAGTATGCAGAAGTTCTTTAATATACTTAACCCTCTGTATCTGCAAGTTCTATCTAGTGAGTGAAAACTAGTCATTGGTCCTCAGTTGTGAGAATTGAAGTCATTAAAAGTTAAATAAAAATAAAAATCTAGGGTTGGCGATACAGCTCAGCACACCCCAGCAGATTCGAGTTCCTGTAAACTAGGACCTTCCAGCACTCTAATAATAATTCTTAAGCCTTATGTTAACGTAGGGAAAACTTCAAAATAAGCTTAACTTCCCAAGGATTCCAATAGAACACATAGGATTATATGGATGGAAATTAAACAGTATAGCAAAGGAGACATTCAAAGTGCAGACAGCCTTACAAAATGCAAGAAAATCTTTGTCAATTATACCTCAGATGATTGATAATCTAAATGATAAGAACTGCTAAAGTTATTTTAAACACACAGACAGACAGACACATCTTAGGCTAAAGACACGGCTTAGCCGGGCCCTGCACCTCACCTGGGCAACAGGGTATAGATAGCCCTGATTATGGGTGGTGGGGGTTGGGGGAAGTGGGCTGCAGGTGAGCCTGCCCAAGGGCATTTAAGTGTGAGAGCCAGCAAGCTGACCATCTCAGATACCTCCTAGGCCCAGATCCAGGGCTCTGAACTAGCCCACCCCAGACATCTAACCCATGGATTAACTGCTGGAGTGCATGAAGGGGCAGTCCTACAGATCCTAAACTAAAGGATCTCCAGGACACAAGGCAGCGAGAGAATCTAACAGGAGTTGCAGTGAAATTCCAGTATTGAAAGAGCAGAATCCAGCCAGGCGGTGGTGGCGCACGCCTTTAATCCCAGCACTTGGGTGGCAGAGGCAGAAGGATTTCTGAGTTCGAGGCCAGCCTGGTCTACAGAGTGAGTTCCAGGAAAGCCAGGGCTACACAGAGAAACCCTATCTCAAAAAACCAAAAAAATAAAATATAATAATAAAATAAAAACCCTAAGTGAACCGGAAGTTTTTACACACTTCCAACACTAATCAGAAAACCATTACTCTTTACTTAAACTGTATGATGCTTCAGTTATTAAATTGCCAGCCTTTGGTCTATTATCTATAGCCAGCTACAAAGGAATCCCAAAATCAAAAGAAAAATTCTGTTTACTTAATAAAGGATTGTTACAAAGTATCTTTACAAGATGGTACAAAATTTCAAAAAAAAAAAAAACAAGCAAGCAAGCAAACAAAAAAAATTGTACTATATGACCTAGCTATACCACTTCTGGGTATATACCCAAAGAACTCTAAATCCTACCAGAGGATTGGAATTTTATTCAGCTTTAAAGAAAAATGGCATTTATAGAAAAATAGATCTGGAAATTAGAGTATTATAGAAAACAAACTGGACTCAAAAGCAGACAAATGTTTTCTCTCATATGCAGATCCTAGGTTTTAATTTTTACGTATGTGCACATATGGGAGGAGTAATGAAACTATAAAGACCATGAAAGGGGAAGAGGAAATCTTAAGAAGGAAGAGGGGGTAATAAATGTATGTAAGATGAGGTGGGCTAAGGAGAAAGCAGGCACATAGCAGGGGAGGTGACTAGTAGGTGTCAAGTAGGCACAATTCTGTATAAGATGTCTTGAGGGGCTGAAGAGATGGCTCAGTGGGTAAAAGCACTGACTAAGGACCTGAATTCAATTCCCAGTACCCACACAACAGCTCACAACTGTCTGTAACTCCAGTTCAGGAAGACCTGGCACCCTCACACAGATGTGCGTGCAGGTAAAACATCAATGCACAAATAACGAACAACAACAATAATAATAGTGATAATAAAAGATTTTTTAAATGCCATATGAAGCCCATTACTTTGACTGCATGGGGTTTTTCCCCCCATACTTTTATTTATGTAGGGTGTATAAGTGTATGGGCTCATGTGGAGGTCAGAGGACAACTTTTAGAAGGAGGTTGTCAGAGAAGGAGGGGAAAGCTGCGATCAGGGTGTAAATAAATAACTGAAAAGTTAGCCTCACCTTCCACCATGTAAGACCCAGGAGTTGAGCTCAGGCTGTCACACTCGGTGGCAAGTATCTTTACTGAGCTACGTCTCTGGCCTATAATGCTAATCTAAAAATCTAATAGAAAAAAAAAATGGACTAGGGATGTGGCTTGGCTGTTTGAGGGCTTGCCCAGCATGCCCAAGTCCCTGGGTTCAAACTCTATCTACACATAAAGCAGGTGCACACCTGTTGTTCCAGGGCTCAGGATGTGGAAGCACAAGTTCTCCGTGCAAGGTTACTTGAAGACTGAGGCCAAGCTGAGACAATGGAAAGTCAGTATCTAAGTGGGGGAAGCCTAGGGAGCTGGCTCTGTGGTTACGTACGGTGTGTGCTTTGCAAGCACAAGTATCTGAGTTCAGATTCCTAGTACTCATATGAAAGCTGGGCATAGAAGTCTATAAACCCGGTACTAGCAGGAACCGAGATGGACAGATACTGGCCAGCTAGCCTAGCTACGAGGAGGAGAGATCTCAGCATAAAAAAAACACAAGGTAGGAAGCAAGAGGAAGATACCCAGATTTCATACAAATATACAGACACAAGCACACAGATAAGCCATACAGCACACAGTTAATTTAGTGTTAATTATGTTTTTAAGTGAGTATTTATTATAAAAAGGATTTCTCATGCCAGTGTAGCAACTCTATACCTTCAATCTTTCAAGGCCAGCAGAACTACACAGCAATTTCCAGGGCAGCCTGGGTTACAACAGTAACACCCAGACTCAAAGAAAAAACAAAACAAAACAAAAAAAAAAAAAAAACAAACTGGGCCACAAACAACAGCTCAGCAGGTAAAAAGGCAGTACAAGTCTGACAACTTGAATTCAATCCCCACCTGAGCTTGATCCAGGAAACCCGAATAAAATTAAAAACTGAAAGTTGTCCTGACTCCCATACTCACAATACAGGCAGCATGTATCTAGCATCAAGGATGTCTCTAACAACTGATCTGACTGTCTCCCCTTCCCATTTCAGGCTTGGCACACAAAAATTAAATGCATTTGATTTTATCAGGTTCTGGGGATGAGCCTCAGCTTTCTGCTAAGCAAATACCATACAACTTACCTATCTCTGACCCTAAGGAATACTTCTGTACACACTATTTCAACTCAGTAGTATAACAGCCATCACAAATTAAGAAACTTCATTAAAAGAGCTAAAGATGTAGCCAGGTGATAAAGGGCCTGGGTTAAATGTCCCGCAAACGAGGAAAGACTGAGACTCCCCTCCCCATCAAAAATAACTTAGCAGCAGAGCCTACATCTCCAGAGAACTTACTGCCCTAGGTATCAAAAGGGTCTGTCCTAATCACACTATGTGCCTAGTAATTTACTTGACAATAGTTTTATCTTTTACACCTTAGATTAGGTCAAATCTGTTTATCAAAGCTTTTTCCTCTCTAATTCAATAGATCCTTTGTCTACAAATCCTTTCAACCCAGAGAAAATACAATTTAGAATTCATTTAAAATTAGACTGATCACACATCACAGACATAACTCTGAGTTGTTATTTCCAATGGTGAAGTATTTTCACTGTGCCTAACATGACAAAAGGTGTTGGATACATTCTCCTGCCCCACCTACCAAAGGCAGATCTGAATTTCTGTTGAAAAGAAAAAGGGACTTCATAGAGTAGAGGTGAAATAAAAAAAAAAAATTAATAGAAAACCCTCTCTTAGGAAGGACATGAGATGTACGTCTTTGTAATTCTTTTGAGACGAGGCTTCTTTGTATAGCTCTGGCTGCCTGGAACAGGTTGGCCTCCCCTGCCTCTGCTCTGCCTCCTCTGAGTGTTAAGATTAAAGGTGTGTGCCCCCACCACCCTTCTTTATCATTCTTAAAAAAATAGCTAAAGTTGTGTAGGAAAAACTCTCTCAAACCATCACACCATAGACTACCCAACCATCCCCTCCATCTGCAAAGGATCACAAAGCCAGAAAACAACATACTGACTTAGGGAATTCCTACATATCCTTACTCCTAGGATCACTGCTTCCATGTCCTGAGTGACAAGACTCAACCTCATACACTTCAAGGTAGACAAAATGGTTTAAAAGGATTGTATTAGAGACAGGAATCTCATCGCCACTGTCTCCTGATATTCATAAGTTTTAAGTATACTTCACAAAAACAGACCAAACAAACCCTCCCAAGTTTTCAAGTCCTGTCCACTCATACGCCTACCTAACAGACACCTCTTTTCAGGACACTAAAAAGGTATTTATTTTATATGTGACCATTTTCCTACTCAAATTCAACATAGTCCCTCTATCAAAAGACTAAAAGAAAAAGTTTTACTGTCAATCTTTATAAAAATCACAAGGGCAACTGAGATCTGGCAAAGGCAACACTTGGAAGCACATTCAAGATCAGGATGTGAAATATGGATGTAGGTAAATGTTGAAAAACCTTTCACTGATAGTTCACAAAGCACTTTCCAGACATTATCTCATTTAAGCTGCATATGATACAGATGAAAATGTATTATTACGCCGGGCAGTGGTGGCGCACGCCTTTAATCCCAGCACTTGGAGGGGTAGAGGCAGGTGGATTTCTGAGTTCGAGGCCAGCCTGGTCTACAGAGTGAGTTCCAGGACAG